>CAUYON010007859.1:0-17526 GCA_963573935.1 Arctocebus calabarensis | reverse complement strand
CTTCTTCCATGACTTAGCAATTATGAATTGGGCTGCAATAAACAATCTGGTACAGATATCTTTGTTGTACTGTGATTTTTGGTCATCTGGGTATATACCCAGTAAAGGAATGATAGGGTCAAATGGCAAGTCCATTTTTAGATCTTTGAGTATTCTCCAAACATCTTTCCAAAATGGATGTATTAGTTTGCATTTCACCAGCAATGTAGAAGTGTTCCCTTTTCTCCACATCCACATGGATGGAGCTGGAACATGTTCTCATTAGCAAAGTATCTCTAGAATGGAAGAAAAAGTATCCAATGTATACACCCCTAATATGAGACAAATTCTTTATCGTTCAAGTGAAGGCTACAACCCATTTATTGCACAGGAAGACGGAGAAAGGGGAGAGGGAGGAAAGGGGAGGGAGAGGGTGGGAGGAGATGGGACAAAGGGTGAGATCACATGTGTGGTACATATTCGAAGGGTCAGGAGAAAACTTCTAAATACGGACCAAAAATGTTTTCATATAGTAAACGAGAAAATATCATGAATGGTATGTCAATCAGGTTGATAAAAATATCTCAGATTGCATGTGAAACCCCCACACTGTACCCCATGATTAAACTAATGTACACAGCTATGATTCAATAAAAAAAAAAAAAAAAGAATATCTTTGGAGCTAGGCATGGTGGTTCACATCCGTAATTTCAGTGACTCCAGAGGCTGAAGCAGGAGGATCACTTAAGCCCAGGAGTTCAAGGTTACAATGAGCTATGATAGAACCACCACATGACCCCATCCCTAGAAATAATAATAATAATATGATTTGAACTCATCAACATGTTCTTGGTTATTGTCAATAGTTAATGCATTATATACCAGATATTCATTCAAATGTGGGTAAGGGAAGAAGATCTATTATATGTTAGGCACTTAATTTTTCTAACAACACTGTGCTGTAGGTATTATTATTGTTGTTCTCATATGATTGATTTAAAAAGTGAACACTAGGCTTTCAAAATGTAAAAGTAATCCCCAAGTTCAGACAGTTAGCAAGGGGGCTACCACATGAGTCAAATGCAAACCTTTCTGGAGCTATGAGCATGAGTTTTTTCCTCTGCTTCATCCTGCTTGAAGAAAGGCAGGAAAGGACTATTCATTCATTACATGGATCTCTGATAACCTCGGTAACTCTCTCCAGGGTCTGTCATAATGAATACGTGTATACATGTGTGCTTTGGACCGAGTGACCAGGCTGATTCATTAGCCATGTTACATTTCTAAAGCAACAAATATTCAGGGGAGAAAATCCCTCATTTGGAGATTATATAACTCAATGCTGCTATTATTTTTAACTCCTAATTTTTCCATTAATTCATCACCTTCTTCTATGAATTACATTGAGCAATGCTTTGTGCTGGGCATTGGCTAGCGGGTAGCATATCATCTTGTAATATTGTCTCCAGTAGACCTCATTGTCTACACCCTCAGAAGGCTTACTCTCTACCAGAGACTACAGTGTCTAAGTAAACTATTACTGTGGTACAAGGATTAGAATATAAGAATGTGCTGAGTCCAGTGAGAGAATGGAAAAGAAACCTAATATTTTTGATATTTAAATTGGACCTTAAAGAATTAGGCAACATTTCCAGGCAAACAATGTGTAACGGTTCATTTTATGCATCAATGTGGCTGGGCCAGAGTGCCTAGATAATTGATCAAACATTATTCTGGATGTATCTATAAGAGGGTTTTTACATGGGATTAACATTTAAATAGGTAGAGTTTGAATAAAGCGGGGCATTATTCAATCAGTTGAAAGCCTGAATATTACAGAAGACTGACCTCCCCTAAGCAGGAAGGAATTCTGCCAGCAGACGGCCTTCAGAATCAAACTGCAACAACAGTTCTTCCCTCCATCTCCAACCTGCAAGCCCACCTGCAGATTTTGGACTTGCCAGCTTTCATAATTGCACTACCCAACCGCAAGAAAGAAATCACTTTCTGGACATATACACACCCTGTTGGTTCTCTGGTGAAATGCTGACTAATACACAAAACAAATGGGGATGTTCTACATTCTAGGCAGAGGGAACAGCAGGTACAAGGCACAGAGGTATGAAGCAGTGTGCCACTCAAAGGGACTACAATTCAATTGAACCCTCGTTCAATCAATTTAATCTGCTCTGACACCCGTCTTATATTGGCTGGCCTGATCATTCTGTGCTTGCTCTTATAAACCACATTCTAGGAATCTCATCTTTTTAGTTTGTTGGACCATCCCAGCGGTTTTGAAAGTTCATAAACTGCTCACATATCACAAAAATAATGAGTTTTCAGTACTAGTTGTAAGAGTTATCAGTTAGAACAAGCACGCCACCCTGGCAGAGGTGTGCACAACTGCTCCTATTAGGGAACGAGAGAGGGGCACTCCTGGACCTCATCTTCTTTTTTGCTACAATTTTAACGTACGTGCTCTTAGGGATAAATTGTGTCAGTCAAGATTCTCCAGAAAAATAGAACCAACAGGAAGGGTGCATGTGGGGATGTGGAGTGTGTGTGTGCGTGTGTGTGTGTGTGTGTGTGTGTGATTAATACATGTTTTTCCTTTCTTAAAATGTATATACAGTTTTTGGCACCCTCTATGTGTCCAAAGGCAGACTGCTGGCAGGATTCCTTCTCATCCCCCATCAAGAGACCCCTGGAGACGGCTGAGATAGGTCATGACCACATCTGGTCTACTTCTTTGAGCCATAGCTCCTCTTTAAAGCTATATGAGTGCTGTATTTGTGCCATGAATGAGATTCAAGAAGTTCATAAAACCCCTAAAAATGTTCATACAATTGTGAATGTATGTACAATATACATTCTATTCTATAGTTTTTATCACGTTCTTCAATAGACCTATAATTCACCCCCAACCAAAAAAAAAAAAAAAAAAAAGGATGATAAATATGTGCTTCAATGGGTAAAAGATCATTTGGATATAAAAGGGCAGAGCTATGCTATTCAATGACTGTCAAGAAACAATAATACATAAAATTTATTCCTAAAATCCCTTCAGCTTCATTCCTTTTTGAATTATGCCTCTTCCCAAAATGGCTGGCCAAGTGAATGTGATTTGTTTTCACTGCTGCTGAGGCAGCCTTAGGATCTAGGACTGGGCATTAGGAAACTTGGACCCAGCCCGCCCTTGGCTCTGACAATGACCGTTGTCCGACTCTACATTGCTCACTCCACTGCCCTAAGCCTCTATTATATCACCAGGGCTGGGCTGGATGGTCTCTTGGGTTCTGCCTGACTCTGATAGTACTGTTCTTAGTGACTGTGGATTCTTGTCACATGCCTGTTGATGGCATTGCTTCAGTCTCCTCCTTGATGCTCCTGAGCAGGTAACATCCCCTTAGGCTTTCCTTCCCCCTGCCCTTCTATTGGAGCTGGACAGCCATGCAGATTAGCAACAGCCATGCAAATTACCTTGGCTGGGAGAGAAATAGTGCTCTGCCAAGGAAGAATTTTAATAATGACTCAGAATTACAAACCACAGAACTTATATCATGATTCTTAGGCTACAGATACCTGCCGCCACTGGAGGAGACATCACTGAGTGATTAGAACTGGTGAAGGACCAGTGACAATTTTACAAGGACAGTTTGAAAAGTGTTCCTGATGATTGTTTTTATCTCATAGGATTCATTAAAGCTGTTTAAAGATGTTTCCACAAGAAGTTAACGGCCATCGTTTTTATTAGCTACGCCACGTCTCGCATACACGAGCTGCATTTCACACATCAGAAAATCAGTTGCTACAATGAAAGAGACAGTTTGGTGCAATGGAAAAATGTTCGAGCAGGAGTCCTGAGACCTGAGTCGTGATCCCAGTTCATCCATTAACCAGCTGTACATACAGCTCTGCTACGATTACCAGAAGATTTCCCTGTCTTCCTGTCCTGCTTGGTTGGGACTTGCTCAGGGTCACAGGCCTTATTTTACTTATCTCACTGTTGTGGTGGCCAGCACAATGTCTGTTACATTTCACACATTTCGTCAATGTGTTAGCTGGACGGAGAAGATACTTAAAGAAATAAACTTACATTCTCTTTAGCCTCCATTTTCTCATCTGTAAAACAAGAAATCTGCTGCATAAAGTGACAGATCAAGTGACATATGACATGTAAAGCTTCAGTCTGCTCTAGTATCAGAGAGACCAAGTAATCTGAGAAAGACTGTCTTTGCTGTTGGATAAGAGAGTGGATAACAGAACATGTGTTGAGGCTTGAATCCTCCCATATTATGTCAGATGCTTTGCATTTTGATCCAAAAGAGTAGTTCAAGTTGGATTTTCACACTTTTGAAGGAGATATTGGGTAAGGGACAGATGTCCTGCTAATAATTATTCCACCACTGAGCACAACCTGGGACCATGCTATTATCTACAAATCCTGCAGAATGCTGTTGCTGAAGTTAATTCTGATTAAAATGACTGATCATCAATGACAAAAAAAAAGGAAAAGAGGCAATTGTGCAAAGAGGGAGCGTCTGTATGAAAGCCTTGAAGGTGGCTTCTGAGGTCAGAAAGACCTCCTGACCAAGGCCACTTGGAGGGATCAGAGGACTCTCGCAGCACAGGTGGACAGCACCTTTTCACTGCCCTGACCGATGAGTGCACACCCTCAATACTCTCCCAAGGGCTGGGCAGAGCCCCCTCTGAACCTGGGGCGTGCATGTGACATGCCCTTCCCGGGCTGGCATGCTGAGGGTTTCAGGAGCCACAAAGAGCAGAGTTAGGGTCATGGTATGAAAGTGTACACTAACATTGTACCCACCAGAGCTGCCCAAACTCTGCTGAGAGGGCTTTTGTGAGTTTTGAGAAAGCCCAAGACTGGCCACAGTAGTTGGCCGTGTCTTTCTAGGACTGACTTCAAGGTCTGACTGAGAAAAGGGCTGAGGGTGGCAATCACCTCTTTCACCTATGGGAAGATGCAGTGGGTACCAACAAGTATGCTGGCATCCTGGTTGGTGACTCCACTGTCCCTCCCTAGCTCAGAGTGCTCCTGTAGGAAATGGTCCTCACCTGTTGGAGGGTACCTATAAACTATGGAAACAACCTCCTCTGGGGAGAATTCTCTGCAAACCAAACCTAAACAATTCCCAGCAGTGCTTTAGATGTCTCTGAATGCCCCTGCACCTTTCTCCCCCAGGGTATCTTAGAACATAGACAATACTGTTCTGCTTCATTCCCATTTCTATTTAGTGCACAATTAGATTGTACGGAATTTTAACCATCAGTTTGTTCATTCAATTTTTCACTCCATTCAAAGCAACTGTATGACAGCGTGCCCTTTGTATATTTTACAGAATGGCAAATGGTATATATTTTAGACCAAAGGATTTATTTAGTTGGAAGGAGGTGGGAGGAGCAGGACTGGGGGGGGGGACATTATTTCACTGCCTTTGTATAGTGGCCACTTAGCACACGTGAGTTTTGAGGGATAGCAATTTTTAGCAGACCTCCTCTGAATTCTTGCAGGGGGCACTGGAGTTGCCTCTCAGCATCCATTCCCACCCTTGTCCTGCTCCTACCTTAAAAGCCCAGGTGTCTGAGCTGAATAGACCCCACTGCCAGCTCTAAGGGTAGGTCTCCACTGGAACCATTTACAGTCAGTGATTGCCTGGCAATATATTGAGGCATTGAGTCCAGCAATACATGTCAATCCTTTGGCCATGAGAGTAGAATCCAAAATGGCTAAAAAGAAAAGAAAGAAAGAAAATGTTGTGCGGAAGCTCCTTCCCTCTAGTCCTGGAAGAAGCATTAGTTTCTACTCCATCCAGCCTCATCTCTGGCCACATTTCATTAGTGGCCTATGTTCCAACTATAGTTCAGTTCTAATGCTAGTAAGATCAAGTTGTGGTCATCTTGGATCTCACCATCCAATGAAAGAGGCAGAAAATAAATAAACATGTAAACACATTGTATATTGTTGCAATACTTAATTTTAGGTGTCAACTTAAGTAGATTAAGAAATACCTGGAGAACTGGTAAAGTGTTACTTCTGAGTATGTCCCCAAGGGTGTGTCCAGGAGACTAACATGTGAGTCAGTGGGCTGAGGGGGAAGACCCACCTTCAATGTGGGCAGTCATCACCCAATCAGCTGGGGACCTATATAGAACAAAAAGGAGAGAAAAGCAGATCCTCACTCTGTCTTTCATGGAGTTGAGATATTCTCCTCCTCCTGCCCTGGACATCAGAACTCCAGGCTCTCTCCAGCCTTGAGACTCCATAACTTATACCAGGTTCTCAGGCCTTCAGCTTCAGAATCAGAGTTGCACCATCGACTTCCCTGTTCTGAGCCTTTAGCCACGCTGCCAGTATCCCAGAGTCTCCGGTTCACAGACTTCTCGGCCTCCTAATAAATGCCCTCTCAAATGCCCATTTGTCCATCTATCTTTCTATCTGTCTCAAACTGGTATGTCTCTGTCTTTCTGAAAAACTCTGAATTATATAGATTTTGGTGCCAGGAATGGTTCTAGAGGAACACAATTTTAAGGATAAATTTCCTTAATTGGTTTTAGGGTTTCTGGAATTCATTCTAATCTGATTAGACCTAAAAATGCAAAGAACTCTCTTTCTAATAGTATAGAGAACACCAGTGATCCATGGCATAAACTGTTCATAGAGAGATGCAAAATATCTTCCCTTAATATTCCAAACCAAACATTTATTAGAGGAAAGGAACTTGCTGACTTTGTGTTAGATACCTTCAAACATTTGTGGAAGACCAAGTAATTTAATAAGGTTGGTTGGTTGTCACTGGGCAAAGTGATGGAAAAAATATGAGCTCGAAGATCCAAGTTTCTGGCTCCGGCTCTACATAAATAGCCTATGAGCTTCTGTGTGCCCTGAGTCAGAATCTTTGCTCCTGTAACCACAGAGCTGAAATTGCTGAAAATCAAACATATGCCCTCATCAGGCAATTGGCTGATTTACAATGAAAGTTGAGCTCTCAGCCACACTGAGGGTCCACTATTAAAGCCTAGGCATTGACTGGAAAAGAATGGGATTCTGTGAGTTGGGTGTGGGAAGACCCTGATGAGGTTGGAGACACTGAGCTCCTAAATTCTGATGAGCTTGTTTCCTAGCAATCATGGCCTCCCTGCCCCTACTGTGGGGGCACCAGCATCCTACCCCCAACCCACTGGTATCAGCCTTCCCCCACCCCCAGGGGATTAGCTCTTGATTGCCTGAGGAAATGGAAATAGCCTCCCCAGGGTAGTTGCCAAGCAGACAACTGATTCTCCTCTGGACCTATCCCCATCTCCCCTCTTTGCTTTTAGACCTATAACTAAAGTCCCAGTCGGCCTGTAATGGTGAGGTACAATGTGTAACCCATGAGGAGGTCCACTACACTCCAAAAGAACTGAGTTTTCTAATTTATACAAGCAGAAATTCAATGTGGGAATGGATATTAAAGGTATGGGATAATGGTGAAAGGAATATTAAGTTGGATCAGAACGATTGATATGGGCCCACTAAGCAGAGATTCTGCATTTAATGCTGTAGCTTAGGGATTTAAAAAAAAAAAAAAAAAGGCTCCAATAGTTGTTTGGTTGGTTGGATGAAACATGGATCAGAAGGGGGCCCACTGTGAGCCAGCTGGAGATACCTGATCTCCCTTGGTTACTGTAGATGAAGGGATTCAAAGGCTTGGAGAGATTGGAATGCTAAAGTAGATTTGCGACTTAAAACCTACCTATCCACACTGGGAGAGTCCACAACATACCTTTCATCAATACTTTGAGAAATGGATTTGTGAGGGCATCCCCAAAGAGCCCTAGGATTTCTTTACTCTACAGGGTGGATGTTGCAGTGGGAACTTCTGTCATTTAATACAGTGGGAATAATGGATCACGGTGGCAGGGACCTAGTGTCTCTACTCAACTGCCAATGCACAGCAGAGACAAAGCCACAATCAGAATCAGAACAGTCTGACTTGTGTAGAGCTCGGGCACTGGCTAGTTAATTATGGTGTTCCTAGCAGTGAAGCAGATGGGAAGCCTACTGCAGTCTTACTTGATCTGTATAAGCAGAAAACTTTCATGTCAAGTGAACAAAAGTCTAACTCAGTTTATAAAAACAGAAAGTAATGGTCCCTCAATCAATTCCCAGACTCGAGCCAAATTACAGACCCAAAACCCCAGAACGAAGGAGAGGCCATGTCCCATCCAAGAAGGACCCCAGAACACTGCTGAAATGCTTACTGTTAATCTTTGTTCTATACTTCCCCAAAGGGATCTACAGCCTTTTACCAGGGTAACTGTGCACTGGGAAAAGATAAATAATCAGAGATTTCAGGACTACTGAACATTGGCTCTGACCATTGATTCCAGGAAACCAAAACTGTCAACTGTGACCTTTCAGTTAGAGTAGGGGCTTTTGAGGGTCAGGTCATCAACATTATAGCTAAGGCTCAACTGACAGTGGGTCTAGTGGCTCCACAGACCATCCCACAGTCATTTCTCCCATTGCTAAACGCATAATCAGAATAGACATACTTAGCAATGGCAGAATTCACATATTTTTTTCCCTAGCCTGTAGAGTAAGGGCTATTGCCATAGAAAGGTCAAATGGAAGCCGTTAGAGCTGCCTCTATGTAGGAAAATAGTCAAAAACAATACCTCATCTCTGGTAAGATCACAGGGATTAGCACCACTATCAAGGACTTGAACAGTATGGGGGTGGTGGCTCCCACCACACCTCCATACAATTCTCCTATTTGGCCTCAAAAATGACAGAAAATTGTTATAAGCTTGATTATAATGATTGCAGCTGTTGTACCAGATGCGGTTTCATTACTTGAGCAAATTAACACATCTTCTGGTACCGAGTATGCAGTTATTGATCTGGTGAATACATTTTTCTCCACACCTGTCCATAAGGCCCAGCAGAAGCAGTTTGCATTCAGCTGGCAAGGCCAGGAATACAGTGTCACTATCCTGCCTTAGGAGTCATCAACTCTCCAGCTCTATGTCACACTTTAGCTCTCAGGGATCTTGATCACTTTCCCTTCTATAAGATACCACACTGGTCCACCACGTTGATGGCATTATGCTCATTGGACCTGGTGAATAAGAAGCAGGAACCACTCTAGACTTATATTGGTAAGACATTTGTGTGTCAGAGGGTGGGAAATAAATCCAACTAACATCCGAGGCCTTCTACCTCAGTGATATTTCTAGGTTCCAGTGGCGTGGGGCATGACAAGACAGCCCTTCTCAGGTAAAGGATAAGTTGTTGCATCTGGCCCCTCCTAAAACGATGAAGGAAGCACACTGCCTGATGGGCCTATTTGGATTTTGGAGGCAACATATTCCTCATCTGGGTGTGTTACTTCAGCCTATCTACCAATTGACTTAAAAAGCTGCTAGTTTTGAGTAGGGCCCCAAAGAGGAGACAGCTCTGCAGCAGGTGCATGCAGCTGTAAAAGCTGCTCTGCCACATGGGCCATAAGATCTAGGAGATCCAATGCTGCTGGAAGTGTTGCTGGCAAATAGATTTTAAAGCAAGGCCCTGATATTATCCTGCTCTCCTCTTAAGAGACAATCCTTGGCCTCCTACTGGGTCTTTAGTGGAAACTGAATATTGACCATGGACCACATCACCACATTACCATGTGACCTGAGCTGTCTTTCATAAACCTTGAGTTATCTGACCCACCAAGCCATCAGTTGGGTTTGCAAGCAGCACTGTATCATCATGGGGAAGGCACAAGTAAAGTACATAAAGAAGTGGCCCAAATTGTTCCCACTCCTGTTGCACTACCTCCTCTCTCCCAGCCAGTCCCTATGGCCTTGTAGGAAGCAGTCTATGACCAGGTGACTGAGGAAGGGCAAACTCAGACCTGGTTCACAGCTGGTTCTGCAGGATATACAGGCATCACCTCAAAGGGGACAGATGCAGCATTACTGCCCTTTCTGGGGACATCCATGAAGGCACTGGTGAAAGTAAGTCTTCCCAGTGGACAGAACTTGGGATAGTTCACTTGGTTGTGCATTTTGCTTGGAAGGAAAAATGGCCAGATGTGTACTTATGTACTGATTCATGGGGCATCTGGTTTGACCAGATGGTCAGGAACTTACAAGGAACATGATTGGAAAATTGATAACAAAAAAATCGGACAAGAGATATATGGATAGACCTAAGTGGGTGAAAGTGTGTTCCATGTAAATGCACACAAATGAGTAACCTCAGCAGAGGAGAACTTTAATAATTCAGTAGATAGAGATGGCTTTTTCTATCAGCTTTTTTCCCCAGCCACCCCTGTCATTGTCCAATGGGCTCATGAACAAAGTGGCCATGGTGTCAGGGATGACTAGGCATGGGCCCAGGAACATAAACTTCTACTCACCAAGGCTAACCAAGCTAAGATCTGAGTGCTTGATCTGACAGCAACAGAGACTAACAATGACCCCATTTCTCAGGATTATCAGCCAGCTATTCAGTGGCAACTTGATTACATTGAACTGCTTCTGGCATGGAACAGAATTCTGGGCAGTATTTTGTCCTTCCTGAAATAGACACTTACTCTGGATATGGATTTGCCCTCCCTGAACACAATGCCTTTTCTCAAACTATCTTTCATGTTCTTACAGAATGCCTTATCCACCATCCTACATGTGAAAGTTGTCAGAACAAAAATGGGTCAACTGTGTTAAAAAAAAAATCCTAACCAATAGAACCAGGAAAAGCCATGAAAGAAGGGTTCTCATGACCAAATACCTGATAGCAAGACCTATCACAACAGATGCTACAATAACCATAACCTTGCACAAAGGCCATCACAACCTTATGCATTAAAAAATACTTCTTTGAAAACAACTGCCCAGCAACTGCCTATCTAAACTTGGACTAGTACCACCCTTCTTATTGATCCTTGTAGCCAAGGATAATTACCTCAAAACAATTATACAATTGTCTTAATCCATTTGTGTTGCTATAAAGGGACACCAGAGGCTGGATAATTTATTAAAGAAAAGAGGTCTGTTGGGCTCATGGTTCTGCAGGCTGTATAAGATGCATGGCACTAGCATCTCCTTCTGACAAGAGCCTCAGGCTGCTTCCACTCATGGAAGGTGAAGGGAAGCCCACATGTGCAGAGATCACATAGCAAGAGACAAAGCAAGAGAGAGCAAGAGGGTAGGTGCCAGGTTCTTTTTAACAACCAGCCCTTACAGTATCTAATAAAGTGAGAACTCACTCACTCCCCTCCACAGGGAGGGCATTAATCTACTGATAGGGAATTCACCATAGTTTATTATGGCATGTGTATTCCCATTGCAATGCCATTCCACAGTGATCAGGTCTATGCAACCCTACCCCCCACATCCAAGGAAGCTCAGAGAACAAAGAAAGCAGCTGACATATCCAGTTTCTCAGAAAGAACATTAATAGGGATTTATGAGCAGAAGCCATGGCCCAAGTAGCCCTGAGTCAAGATGAGATGGTGGATCCCCCCACCATTACCCTTTGACTCAGGGCTTACATACCATGGAGTAGGAAGGTATAGGACAACTGAAGCCGACCCCTCAGGCAAAGGCAAGAATGCTACATGAATCCTCAGAACACGAATGTGTTAATCAAAAGTCAACTTGGAGGTGTTGCTTTAGCTTCCACAAATATCCATTCCCAAATAAATATTTTCTTCTAGACAGTCCTCCTCTCTGTTTGTTATTTATATTGGCACATACAGCATTGCTTCTGACCAAGAAACTCCCTTCACAGCAACAAGCTAATACTCATGGGATTCTCTAGTCTTACAATGTTCCCCACATTCCTGAAGCAGCTGGTTGGGTAGGACACTGGAATGGCCTTTTGAAGTTACAGTGACAGTTAAGTAACAATAGTTCACAGGGCTGAAGCAAGAATCTTCAGAAGGCTATATATGCTCCAACATATGGTGCTGTTCTTCCCACAGACAGGATTCACAGGCCCAGGAATCAAGGGGTATTAAGGGGGAGAGGTGCCACTCACCATTACACCCAGTGACCTACTAGCAAAATTTTTATTTCCTGTTCCCATGATTTAATGCTCCATTGCCCTAGAGATCTTAGCTCTATAGGGAGGAATGCTGCTGCCACAAGAAATAATAATGATTTCAGCTTGGCACCTGTGGCTCAACGGGCTAAGGCACCAGCCATGTACACCTGAGCTGGCAGGTTCGAATCCAACCCGGGCCCGCCAAACAACAATGACAGCTGCAACCAAAAAATGGCCGGGCATTGTGGTGGACACCTGTAGTCCCAGCTACTGGGAGGCGGAGGCAGAAGACTCACTTGTGCCCAGGAATTGGAGGTTGCTGTGAGCTGTGATGCCACAGCACTCTATCCAGGGTGACAGCTTGAGGCTCTGTCTCAAAAAAAAGAAATAATAATAATTTCATTAAACTGGCTTGGTGCCTGTGGCTCAATGGGCTAAGGCGCCAGCCACGTACACCTGAGCTGGCGGGTTGAAATCCAGCCCGGGCCCTCCAAAAAACTATGATGGCTGCAACCAAAAAAAATGGCCAGGAGTTGTGGCGGGTACCTGTAGTCCCAGCTACTTGGGAGATGGAGGCAAGAGACTTGCTTGAGCCCAGGAATTGGAGGTTGCTGTGAGCTGTGATGCCACAGCACTCTATGCAGGGTGACAGCTTGAGGCTCTGTCTCAAATAAATAAATAAATAAATAAATAAATAAATAAATAAATAATTTCATTAAACTGAGCATTAAGACTGCCACCCAGCCACTTTGTGTTCTTCATGCCTCTAAGTCATCAGGCTAAGAGGGATGTTACAAGGCTGGCTGGAGTGACGGATCCAGACCACCAAGGGGAAAGTGGACCACTACTCCGCAATGAAGATAAGGAAGCCCATGTCTAAAATGCAGGAGATCCCTTCTGGCATCTCTTAGTTTTGCCATGCCCCATGGGAAATTACAATAACCCACTTCAGACAGGACTGTGAAAGATCCAGATTTTTCAGGAATAAAGATTTAGGTCAGCACACCATGTAAAGAACCGTGATGATCCAAGGTGCTTGCTGAAAGCAAAGGAATACAGAACAGATACCAGAGAAGGTAGTATGAACACCAGTTATGACCACATGACCAGTTACAGAAAGAAGGACTATAATTGTCATGAGTATCTCCTCACTATTTTATTTAAAATATATTTGTATGTATATATGCATATATTACACATATGTCTTTGCTTTTATTTCTCTTATTCCTTTATTATATAACATAGGATATGTTGACTTTAGAAACCAGAACATATATATATATATATATAGTGGACTAGAAGCAGCCTACCAGCACACTGCTCCCAATGAAAGAAGTGAAAAGTGTAGGCAACCACCTATGTACAGATCATTCCTCTTTGAAGAAACATTATGAAATCACACAGAAGCAACACAGGATGCTTACTGTGGTAAAACAAGGTAACAAGGTGATATACAAAATCAAAGAATGTGCAGAGCAGAAGAGGATAGAGCACCAGGGCACTATGCTTACCCTGCTGGCACTGTGTAGTGGGACACGACTCCCTCCACTGCCCCAGACCTCTTCCTGGTAGACCGGAGAACTACCTAGAGTCTGTGCAGAGTCGTTGCACCAGAAAACAGTCACAGTGGGGATCAGGCAAGAGCTCTTGAGTGCATGGCACTAGAACAGCACTGGGCTGAGGAGGGAGTGGACTTAAATGAGGCTCCCCTGAGCCATACCCTGGGTCTGGAAGCCAAGCACTCCTCCCCTGCAGAGCAACAGATGTAATCACAATAATTGACTGGAGCCCAGAAGGCCCCAACCTGAGAGGCTTTAGGTGACTATTTTGGCAGGTTCCAGGCGGAACAGGGAGAACTCCACAGTCCCTGAGCTGCTGGAACTAACCTCTCCCCATGTGGCTTGGCATCCACATAGTCCCCAAGGCTGTGGAACAGCCTGTTACTTTCTTAGCCCCAACTCCACCCTAACTGCCTCCTGCCTGCTCAGCCCTAGTCCCATCCCCCCAGGTCAGATCAGCCCTACCACCTGCATGGCTCTGCTTTTGGCTCAGAAGCCCTGCTTTGGGCTCCTCCCCAGTCCCAGCTCTGAAGCTTTCATGCAAAAGCCCAAGACTCTGCCCCGTGCCTCCAGAACTCCTGCCAAGTCCCAAGACACCATTCTCAAGATTCCATCACTGCACCTGGATCCCTCAAGTCCCACTCTAACACCTCCTCCACCACTGCAGGGCTGGAGGAACTACTCCAAAGTACAACAACCCACCAGGGTAATACCCAGCCCTGTCTCACCAGTACACTACCACCTAATTCAAGCAAACACCTATAGCCTGGAAACCCACAACAGTTCCCTAAATAGCCTCACCCAACTGCTACTGTCACCTCTATGGGGAGACCCTCGCTAGAGCAATTCCCACAACACCACCCTCAGTAAAGAGGGTTTTACCCAGTTTCCAAGTCAAATATCCTACAACCATCTGGAACAGCCCAACACCTAACACAAACAGTATTCAGCACAGGCTTGAGCAGAGATGATCACACATGAACAGAACAAATCAGAACAACTACATTTTAGACTTCTAGTGCACATACCTCTCCTCTGCCATGTCAACATTCCAGAGCAGGGCAGAAAACGTGCCATCTAGGGAGGGACTTCCCCTTCTTCTAATCAAGCACAAGAGTTACCAACAAAGAACCTTGCTACAAGGTATCTCGTAAAGCTATTAGCCCTGAGTTAAGGAAAGATGTTTCAGATGAAAAGAAATCAGCAAAAGAACCCTGACAACATGAAAGGTCAAAACAGATCAACGATGCCAAGGGATTACAATGGAGCTATAGCAGTGAACTCCAACTACGAAGAAACTGTTAAAATGACAGAAATGGAATTCCGAATATGGATGGCAAATGAGATGAATGGAATTGAAGAAAAAGTTGAAACTCAACAAAAAGAAGCCAAAAAATATTTTGGGAAATTAAGGGGACAGTCACTATATAGAACTAGACAACATAAGGAAAGATGTAATAGAACTTAAAGAAATGGGCCATTTAGAGTATTTCAAAACCCAGAAGAAAAGTTTCAGCAATAGATTAAACCAAGGAGAAGAAAGAATCTCAGCACTTGAAGACAAGGCTCTGGAGCTAACCCAGTTATTTAAAGAAGCAAGGAAGAGAACTAAAAGGCAGAGCAATAATTATGAGACATATGGGACTACGCAAAGCAAACTAATATATGAAGTACAGGTATCCCTGAAGGAGAAGAAGAAAGTGTTAAAATCATGGAAAATCTATTCAAGGGAATTATTGAGGATAACATTCCTGATATCAGCAGAGATTCATACATACAAACATAAGATGGTCATCAAACACTGGAAAGATTCATAGCAAATACATCTCCAAGACACGCAGTAATCAAACTGGCCAAAGTCAAAATGAAAGAGCAAATTCTACAAGAAGTTAAATATAAGCAACAACTGACCTACAAAGGAAAAACCCATCAGCAGGCTAATATCAGACTTCTGAGTGAAAATTTACAAGCCAGAAGGGAGTGGGCCTCATCTTCAATCTTCTTAAACAGAACAACTGTCAGCCTAGAATTTTGTATCCTGAAAAACTAAGTTTTACAAATAATGAAGAAATTAAGTCTCTAGACAAGCATACATTGAGAGATTAACTGGAAAATGTAGAAGAAATGGACAAATTCCAGGAAACACAATCTTCCAAAACTGTTCTGTCAGGAAGAAACAGAACTCTTGAATGACAGATAATGAGCAGTGAGATTGAAGCAAAAATAATAATCTTCCAACAAAAAAAGCCCCAGACCAGAAGGATTCACAGCCAAATTCTAACGGATCTACAAAGAAAAACTGGTAGCCCCCACGGAAAGTATTCCATAACATTGAGAAGGTGGGCATCTTCCCCAACTCTTTCTATAAATCCAGTATCACCTTGGCTCGGTGCCTGTGGCTCAACAAGCTAAGGCGCCAGCCACGTACACCTGAGCTGGCAGGTTCGAATCCAGCCCAGGCCCACCAAACAACAATGATGGCTGCAACCAAAAAATGGCCAGGCATTGTGGCGGGCACCTGTAGTCCCAGCTACTTGGGAGGTGGAGGCAAGAGACTCACTTGAGCCCAGGAATTTGAGGTTGCTGTGAGCTGTGATGCCACAGCACCCGATCCGGGTGACAGCTTTGAGGCTCTGTCTCAAAAAAAAAAAAAAAAAAAAGCCAGTATCACCTTGATACCAAAGCCAGGTAAGACCATAGCAAAAGAAGAAAAATAAACACCAATATTCCTTATGAATAAAAATGTGGAACTACTCAATACTAGCAAACTGAATCCAACAACACATCAAAAAAATAATTCACCATGAACAAGTGGACTACATCCTTGGCATACAAGAATGGCTCAACATGCATAAATCAATAACTGTGAATTATCACATAAACAAAAACAAAAGTAAGATCATGTGATCATCTCAAAAGATGCAAAAAGCATTCAACAAAATCCAGAGCCTGGTGCCCTTTCATGTTTAAAAAAAAGAAAGAAAGAAAGAAACAACCCTCAACAAAACAGGCATAGGTGAAACATCTCAAAATTATAAAAGCCATATATTATAAACCCTCAGCCAACATCATACTGAGTGGGGGAAATTTGAAACCATTCCCACCAACAACTGGAACAAGACAAGAGTACTCACTGTCACCACTTCTATTTAACATAGTTAGAAGTCCTAACCAGAGCAAGAAAAAAATAAAGGGCATCTAAATGGAGAATGAGGAGGTCAAACTATTGGTTTTTGCTGACAATATGATCTTATATCTAGAAAACTCCAAAGACTCAGAATCAATGTACATAAATCAGTAGCATGTCTATATACCAATAACAGTCAGGCTGAGAGTCAAATCAATTCGTCAACAGCATTCACAATAGCTACAAAGAAAATAAAATACCTAGGAATATAATTAACTAATGAGGTGAAAGATCTCTACAAGGAGAACTATGAAATACTGAGGAAAGAAGTTATAAATGACACAAACAAGTGTAGAAACATCATGCTCAGAGAGGGCGGAGCAAGATGGCGGACGAGTAACAGCTTCCTTGCGGCTGGGCATGGTGAGACTGGGGAGAGAGGACTTCAGGCATCTCTGCCAGGCAGGATCTGCCCAGAAACTTCCCTTTGGGGACACAGGGAGACAACGTGAGGCTTCTGGACACCCTGAGGAAGGCTAAAGCGGCAGAGATTGGGCAAGTGGTTGCGTCTGTTCATTCAGTCTGATCCTGTCCACAGCTGTGGGTGGGGCAGCAGTGGGACTGCAGGCTGGAGGGGCCTTGCCTGTGAGCCGTTTGGGTTTCTTTTGGACTTGGCACTCGGTTGAACTACCTTGGGAGAACTTGGGCAGGAGTACAGGGTTTTTTGAGTGTTGTCTGGGGCCCCAGACAGGGACACCAAGCCAGACGGAGCTGCCAGTGTTTGGTGGTGGGCTGTGTGGAGCCATTGTGGGAGAACTGCCCTG
>CAUYON010007857.1:0-42341 GCA_963573935.1 Arctocebus calabarensis | reverse complement strand
GATGTGCCTGGAGGATGTCTTATTTGGGTTGGGTCGTGCTGGGGTTCTGAAACTGTCTGCTATCTGAATTTCAGAATCTCTTGGCATGTCTGGAAAGTTCTCTTTCATAATCTCATAAAGAAGAGACTCTGTGCCTTGTGACACTACTTCATCATTTTCAGGTATCCCTGTAAGGCGAATGTTGGTTTTCTTCGAGTTATCCCAGAGCTGTCTGAGAGAATGATCTGTTTTTGCCTTCCATTTCTCTTCTTCTTTGGAAGTTTGGGAGCATTCCAAAGCTTTGTCTTCCATGTCAGAAATCCTTTCTTCTGCTTGTTGCATTCCGTTATTGAGGGATTCTATTGTATTTTTCAGATCTTTGAGGACTGCAACTTTTTGTCTCAATGTGTAAAAATCTTTGGTCATTTTGTCTTTGAATTTGTTCAGTTCTTGAGACATCTTTTGGGTCATCTTTTGGATTGCTTGAAAGTCTAATTCCATCTGTTCCTCCATTGTGCTGATCTTAGTTGCTATCCAGACTCTGAATTCAACTTCTGACATCTCAGCCATTTGCTTATGCAAGGGATCTTGTGCTATATCTACCTTGTCGTTCCTTGAGGAAGTTGATCTACTCTGATTATTCATATTGCCAGAGTTTTTCTGTTGATTCCACCTCATGATTATTTTTCACTGTTGCCTATGACTGTTCTCAGAGTTGGGGAGGTGTCTCTCCCAGAAGGTAAGACTCGAAGGAGGTGATGGAGTTGTCAGCCATGTATCTGTGGAATTAGCATTTCAGGCAGAGGCCACAGTCAGTACAAAGGCCCTGAGACAGGATGACAGTCAGTCAGTCCTCTCTGCATTTTTTTTTTTTTTTAGGATCAAATTACCCCTCACAGTGGAAGAGATCGCCAACTTTGGGGAGGGCAACAGGGAGCTGTTTGTGAGGTCCAGCACCTACAGCCTGATCCCTATCACCGTGGCCGAGGCAGGCCTCACCATCAGCTGGGTCTTCTCCTCTGACCCCAAGAGCATCTCCTTCAGTGTGGTCTTCAAGGAGGCTGAGAACACGCCACTGGATCAGTGCAAGGTGAGGTCAGGCTGCCTGCGTATGGGCTTCTTACACACACGTCAGGATGCTCAGGTAGGCCAGTCCCAGAGCAGGGAAGTGACCATCTGCCCTCCACTGGGCAGGTCGCATCTGGAATCTTCCAAGCTGTGTCATTCAGAGCAGGCAAAGCACCTAGGACTCATCCAGCTTGGGGAAAGCTAGACCCAGAAGGTCAGAAGCTCTGTCCTCAAATGTCTAGGGTCACTCCTGTGTCAGGCAGGTGCAATCTGTTCCCAGGATAGATTGATGGGTGAAACTTAAAGGAACACACATGTATCACTTAGTTTAAGGATCATTTTCTCAGAGAGCTATGCAAGTAGGAATGCATTAGCTTGGGAGGTGGTGACCTCTTTGGCTCTGGCTATTAGTTTATGGTGTTCAGCTTATCACTTACAAAGAGAATTCTAGTGTCACTTGGGTGATCAAGCTTGAAATCTTGGTAGCAGATACCAGTTCTCCTAAGACATTCTGGGCATGGAATGTTGACAGCACCTGGACTGTAGTTCTCAATCTTGGCACACATTAGAAACTGGTACCTATAGAGCTTTTAGAAATCCCATTCCTAAGGCTACCCCTGACCACCCCTGACCACCAAATCAGAGTCTCTAGAGGTAGGACCCAAGCATCCCTAATTGATTCCAGTGAGCAGCCAAGGTTGAGAACCACTGAGCCAGAGTAGAAGGAAGGAGTGGAGCCAGAGTACAGGGACAAAGGTTGATCGGGCCCCACAGGTGGCTGGCTCAGTACAGGACAAAGAAGAGGAAGCCCCTGCCTGGGGACTGAACTCCATGCCTACGTCTCTGTAGGGGGAAGGTATAGAGGGATAATGGAGGGAGAGCTGGTTGGAATGGAAACACAAGTGCCACTTGAATTGTTCTGAGTGGAAGGAATAGTGAGGGCAGTCAGACACACTGGACTGGAGTGGGAAGAAGAGCCAAGGCTAGGAATGCAGCTGAAGAAATCTCCACTTTGCAAGAATGGCAAGGCTGGCTCGGCGCCTGTGGCTCAGCGGGCTAAGGCGTCAGCCACGTACACCTGAGCTGGCAGGTTTAAATCCAGCCCGGGTCTGCCAAACAACAATGACAGCTGCAACCAAAAAATGGCTGGGTGTTGTGGCAGGCGACTGTGGTCCCAGCTACTTGGGAGGCAGAGGCAGGAGACTCGCTTGAGCCCAGGAATTAGAGGTTGCTGTGAGCTATGATGCCACAGCACTCTATCCAGGGTGACAGCAAAAAAAAAAGAATGGCAAGGCTTAAGACAGAGAAGAGCAATTTCATGTCTGGGCAGTGACAACCACTAGTCCATCATATATTTGGTCCTCTGGGTGCCGCTGATGTGTGAGGAGGCACAGTGGGCCTCACAGCACTTCCCTGCCCTACTGGCATCCCCATAAGAGGAACGTACACCCACCGGGGTTTGTTTCCCACCATCCTGCCCTGTTAGATCTGCTCATTATAGAGATTGCTCTGTCATTGCTCTTCTTTGCAAACTCACTCTTAAATGTAATTTTCCCATGAACTGGTCTGGTTTATTGGGGTCTCAGGTTCTTACTTAAAACTATTCTTCTCTGCCCTCTTTCCCTTTGGGGCTTGCAGCCAGTGCCCCACAGCTAGGTCAGGAGCCCTTCCTTCTTGAGCAGTTCTGAGCCTCTACCTAGGACGCCCTGGCACTTGTGGTCTAAGACTCAGCCACATGACCCATCTGAGAAGGGTGGATTTGGATTCATTCCCTGCAGACTGTGCACAGTCAGGACTATGAGGGAGAGTTTTGTTTTCACTCTTTGAAGTACATTGTTAGCCCCACTTTATAACTGAGAAAACAGAGGTGCAGAGTGACTTACCTGGGGCCACCGTAGTCACATGGCAGTTTGGCCAATACTAGGAACTTCCCACAGTGCCTTCGCCACTGTCCTTCACGATGCCCAGGCCTACGAAGTGCCTCACATGGACTTGGCCCAAGTGAGACACTGGTGAATGTCTGTGACAGGGAAAGAGGGAAGTGATGAAATCAGGGACCCAAACTTTGCTGTTCCAGCTCCCCACACGTGGCTGGGCTGGGCCTCTCGTCTTTCCCAGTCACTTACCCTCCAAGTCCACTTGAGCCTGGGATTCCCGTATGGTTCTACCAAGAATCGGAAGCCTAGAAACCTGGAGCTTTCCTCCTGTCTGCCTTCTAGGGGACCCTCCAGGGTTTACCACTGTCTTTCCTGCCATGGACACCAGGGGGCAGAAGAGGCCTGTGTCAGAGGTACTCAGGTGCTCCTTGCAGCCCACTGTCACCAGCCAATGATGGGGAGGGTGGCTGTTATCTCTGCCTGAAGTACCTAAGCCTGTTTCCAGGCACACGTCCTCTTCATCCATCCCAAGTACTGTGCTCTCTGGACCAGCCAGAGCCTCACAGGAAATGATGGGTGCAATTCACACTGCAGCACTTGGGTTTCACAACCGTGGAGACATAGACACAAGGGGCTGTGCTGGGTACTACAATCTTGACAGCCATTTGCTGACCTGCTGTGTGTGGGCTCTATAGGGCCTGCTGGGGAGTGAGATGAAGGGACGTGGGATCCACCTTTGAGGAGCTCACAGTGTTGGAGAAAGATCTGAGTAGACAGACACCTGTAACTCCAGGTGGCATGTGTCGTGATAGGGAGGAGAGAGCACTGTGGGTGCACTTGGGAAGGAAAATGATTGGGGAAGAATACCTTGGGCCAGTAATGAAGCCCGCATTGGAAGGAACATGGGGGAGCAGTTGTGAGGCGAAGGTGGTCAGAGGAGAAGCAACCAGGCAGGCAGAGCTGCCCAGCAGCAGGCCAGCTCCCTCACTCGGGCACCTGACACCCTACTCTGTGCCACCTTCTGTCCAGAGCTGCTTCCTCCATAGGGTCATAGACTCACCCGGGGGAGGTACCTGATGGAAAAAACAGTAAACTGAGGATTCGAGGCCACCTGTGTGCAGACTGCTGGCCTGAAACCTGGGGATAAATCAGAGAATCGGACCTAGACCCTACCCTCTCTGTGCACAGGAGCCATCTTTGGTCAGGGAAGCTAACGCAGAAGGAATCAGAGGAGAAACCAGGACCAAGAGCAAGGTGCAGAGGGCAGGCATACGGGTATCACTGCACACACAGCGGGTCTTTCTCTCCAGCAGCTCTTCCTGTATACCCTTGCTGCAGTGGCCAACAGCAGGCTCAGAATTATTAGGTTAGGGACCATAGAAACGAACCAACTCTTCAGTCTCTCAGGATTCTTAGTCCCTGGCAGAATTAGAACGTTAATGGAACTAAATGAGATACTGTGTGCACATGAGGCTGCCACCAAACCCACAGGTAGCAGACCCTCAGCAGTACTCTGCACATGTCCATGTCTCTCTAGGCTTGTTTGGTGCTGTCCTGCTCCCCCCACATCCCCAGCTTCCAGCCACAAAGGCACTGTCACATCAGGAGCACACTGTTCACTCTCCTTCCTGCACCTTCTGCCTCCATGATTCCTCTCTTGATTTCTCTTTGACTGGTGCGTTTAAGTTTGTTATTTAGTTTCCAGATGTTTTTGGAATTTATCAGAGATATGCTATTTATTTCTAATTTAATTCCATGTCAGAGAACATTCTTTGTATAACTTGAATCCTCTTAAGTTTGAGGGTTTGGGGAATTTTTTTTATAGCCTAGAATGTGGCCTACCTGGTTAAATGTTCCAAACCTACTTGAAAAGGGTATGTGATCTACTGTTGTGGGGGGAGTGTCCCTAGATGTCAGTTAGGTCAGGTCACATGACAGGGTTGGTGAAGTCCTTGGTTTCCTCATTGAGTTCCTAAGCTCTTATCCATCTGTTACTGAGAGAGCAATATTAAAATCTCCAACTTTAATTGTGAAGTCTGTTTCTGCTTGTAATTCTACTTTTTGAAGCTCTGTCATTAGGAGCATAAATGTTTATAATTGTTACATCCTTTCAATGGGTCATCATCTTTATCATTATGAAATTATCCTGGTAATATTTTTTGATATAAAATTTACTCTGATATTAGCACGTTCACTGCCATGTAAATTATATTTAACTCATGCTAGTTTTCAGCCCAAGGCCTTGTGAAGTGTACATAATTCACACATCCTCTTTACCTGGGGAGCTGTGTGGTTCAACTCACATGTATGCTGCTACATGATAGATGGCCCTGTAAGCAAAAACTCTGCAGTTGGTTCATGAAAACCTTTGTTGTTGATATTCTTATTGTTACAATTAATATGGGCAACTTAATTCTAAAAACATGATTAAATGAATAGAAGTCAACAAATTTCATTTTTCTACTCAAGTTTACCTTTAAATTCCACATAAGACTGACTTTTAAGTTCAGAAAAACATTTTACCATTATAAACTATTTTTCAAGTCTTCACATTACTTTTCACATAAGTAATTTTCAATTTTTTTTTTTTTTTAAGACAGAGCCTCAAGCTGTCACCCTGGATAGAGTGCTGTGGCATCACAGCTCACAGCAACCTCCAATTCCTGGGCTCAAGTGAGTCTCCTGCCTCCACCTCCCAAGTAGCGGGGACTACAGGCACCCGCCACAACACCCGGCCATTTTTTGGTTGCAGCCATCATTGTTGTTTGGCGGGCCCAGGCTGGATTCAAACCCGCCAGCTCAGGTGTACGTGGCTGGTGCCTTAGCCGCTTGAGCCACAGGCGCCGAGCCAATTTTCAAATTTTTATATTACCTTTTTATTGGTGTATGTTTTAAGCAAAAGCATCCCACACAAAAGTGCACATTACATTTGCTGCATTTCCGTAGTGTTTCTGTCTCTTCATGGCACATTCACGTCCTTTCTCTGCTTGTGCTTTTCCATAGCACACAGTGTGTCATCTTCTGGCAGAGCCCACATTCATAAGAGAATAAGCCCCAGGTGGTGACCGGAAGACCTGCACTGCCAGGGGTTTCACCTGTCCAGAGCAGTTTTAGGCAAACTTGTTCTTTGAATTTTGTGATCAAGATCTTATTTTTGTTCAGGACTCTACATGTAGAGAACAACCGAGTTCACTAAAGCTGATCCTGTGATTAACTCTATTGCTAATATTCCAAACCACTTTATACCACATCTCAAAGAACATGAATTTGACCTCAGTTGATGTGAGAGGTCAGTGAACACCTTTGAATTACAGTGTACAATCGTGTAGTTGGTTTTCCTACAACACCCTTTCTTGTTTCAGCTGCTTGAGTATCTTCACCATGCATAGTACTTAGCATTAGTACCTCGCTCTCATCCTCCCATTTGAGGACGGCAACAACTCCTATGTCACTTTCTCAAGCAGTTACCTCTTTCTTGTTCAGCTTCACCTTTACCGCATCTGATAGGTTTAGTCTCCTGTTCTTAGTGTGCCCAACAAATACATAAAATGCTCAAGGAGTTGATGAGCTCGGTGGATGCTGGTGTGGTGGCTGTCAGTGTATAAAACACGTCGACTATCTAGGAAACCTATTACCTTCTGACAGTAAGCTTCCACATAGCAGTTGTGACCATCTTTTTTTTTTTTTTGCGCGCGCACGCGTGTGTGTGTGTGTGTGTGTGTGTGTGTGGTTTTTGGCCAAGGCTGGGTTTGAACCCACCACCTCTGGCATATGGGGCTGGCGCCCTACTCCTTTGAGCCACAGGTGCTACCCGCATCTTTTAGGCTTGTTTTTTATGAACTGTGCAGAACACCAACGTCCACAAAATGACACCATTGTTTCATCAATATGTATTTCCTTACCTGGAACTATGATTAAACTGAAACCTTTCAAGACAAGAAGCGGCTGGATCTTGAAGAGATGGTCACCAAGAAGGACATTCTTCCTTGTTAGAGAAATGCCACATTCTCAGAAGCATTTAGACTAAGTGATTGTGTAATAAACTTTTTCACTAAATTGTCATACAGAACGTTTTCAACCAAGAAGTGTGGAAGTCTTGTCTTCTTGCTAAAACCATACTCCCCCAAATCATTCCGTTTCTTGAGAAGTAAAATCAAACCCTTTTTTTAGTCAGGAGTAGGGTTTGAAGTCTAACTTGTATAGATACTAATTTCCTTCACCAAGTAGTCAATAACATCTGCTATAAAGAATCTGGAAAAATTATGAGGTGTTTTTTCACAGAGATTTATGGAAATTTTGGTTAGAGCACCAGGTTACTTTGATTTGTTCAAAGTCAAAAGTCTTCATAGTACTTCCTGACACTGTACCCCGAGTCAGGGTCAATACAGATTCTTCAGAAATATCTGATGAAGAATCAGTCTCACTGAAATTGGCTACAACTGCTTCGATCGTTTCAGTAATAGATTTTGAACCTTCCCCTCTGGAAAGATCTGCGTGTAACCTCCTTCTAGTTTTTCTTAGTGGGCTGGCAGCTGTCAGAACTATCACCACTATCTTCACTACGATAATACTCCTCTGAATCATCACTAAATAGGTCAACATCTTCATCACTCATATCCAAAACGTCATGAGTTATATATAATTCACACACAGAAACAATTAAAAATAACATTTTTTCATTAAATTAGAAAGGATTGTATTGTTTTCGAAGTTTTTATTCTGTTTTCATAATAAAACACGGTGCCCCAAGGAAGAACATTTGTTTCTAGTGTGGCAGTCTGTGTGTTAATACAGTCACTCTCTTCCCTTTCTCTAGTGGAGTACCACACAATCTGTTTGCGTTCTTTTACTTTTTCCCTATTTGTATCTTTGTTTAAATTTCATTTCTCGTAGGCATGATAGGGTTGGGTGTTGCTTTTATACCATCTGATAATCTCAGCTTTTTCATTGAGGTTTTGAGACTAATTTTTTTTTTTTTTTTTGAGACAGAGTCTCACTATGTCACCCTCAGTAGAGTGCCATGGCATCACAGCTCACAGCAACCTCCAACTCCTGGGCTTAAGGGATTCTCTTGCCTCAACCTCCCAAGCAGCTGAGATCACAGGCACCCACCACAATACCCAGCCATTTTTTGTTGTTGTTGAAGTGGTCGTTGTTTAGCTGGCCCAGCGCCCTACCACTGAGCTATGAGTGCCACCGAGTTTTTGAGACTATTTGTACATAACGGTCTTCTTGCTATTTGTTTTCTGTTTATTCTATCTGATTTTTGTTCCCTTTTCCTCTGAAAGCTAGGGTAGTCTCTCAGGGGTCATTGTCCTTCATTGCTTGATGTCCAATCTTTTGAAACCTGTCTTTTTGTATGTTTTGTCTGTTTTTTGGTTGTTTCTTGGGATGTTAAATCCTGGCTGTTCTCCCTTGCCTTTGAATATGTTGCCCCCACTGCCTGAACCTCCCTCTAACTGGCTAAATTGTCCAAGCTCGGCACCGCCTCTTCCAGGAAGGCTTCCCTGATGCTCAGCCTCCTCTCCCTCCCACCCATGGGCTGCTTTAGGCACCTCTTGAGGACTCTCCCCTCCTGGTACATTCATGCCAGCATAACTGAATGTTTTCTTCTATGCCATCTATCCTGAGGACCAGAGTCCTTTGTGAGAATTTACTGCACTTTGGAAATTTTGTGGCCAGGACATAGGGTTTTAAGAAATAGGCGGTTATTTCCAAATTTGAATTGAAAAGTAATCATATCTTTGTAACTACTCTGGACTCATTCATTTGTACAGGCTAACAAATGTTTAATAGGAAAAGATAAAAATCAAATTTAACAAAAATTGTATTTTTGGGTGGTGCCTGTGGCTCAAAGGAGTAAGGCACCGCTGGCCCCATATGCCTGAGGTGGTGGGTTTAAACCCAGCCTCGGCCAAAAACCGCAAAAAAAAAAAAAAATTGTATTTCTAATAAAGGTGCAACACTGACTTTTGTAAAGAATTAAAATGGGCACTTTACCACATTAGGAGCTAAGTGTTGGTAAAACGTTACTGTTGTCCATAGAGCTCTCTGGTCTATTAACCATTATATGTAGTCAGTCCTAAATGGGAGGCTTGGGACAGTTTATGACACAGATCCTCTTGGTGCTTGGTACTGCTAAAGAAAAAAAAGCTGGAATTTGGGTTGACTTTGTCTTTCTCCTGTGACATCTTCAGTTTTAAAATAAGGCCTGTGTCTTTAGCTGGTGAGCAGGTTGAAGCTTTTGTCCCTATGCAAAACAGCTTGGCTCTTCAGAGATAGTCCCAGCTCTGACCCTGTCCAGAACACACCATTTTGCAGCCTTGGCCTCTAACAGCAAGGTCCTTAGAAAGTAGCCTGAGAAAAATAAATGTATCCTGGGATGAATTTCTCATTCTGAGAGAAGGCAGAGAGTAGACAGGAGTCTAAGGCTCAGGCTTGGAAAAAGGATAGGGTCATGGGGCAAACGGACCAACCAGGGAAAGCCAGGAGTGGGGCTTGTGGCAGGGCCAAGTGAGAAGCCATGGTGGAGCTGAAGTGTTCATCCTGGAGGAGAGGGGGCCAGCAGCTCCATGCCTGAAAGACTGTCATCTGGAAGAAGGGCTCAGCATGTCTTGTGATCCTTAGGGGTAGCACTAAGACCAACAGGACACAGCTGGACAGCTGGATCACACCTAGAATAAGCCCACTTCCCGAAGCCGGAGAGGGGCTGCTCCTCTAGGTGGTGGTGTGTTCTATGCATTCTAGCAGTGGCTACAGTCAATAGAGGCAGGTGACTGCCCCCCGAGGGTGCTGACTAGCTCCTGATTCTGGATGAAGCTCAGACCCACAAGTTACCAGCAAGCTGAAGGTGTGTGGATGGCACCCTGCCTCTCCTGGGGGCTGGTCCCAGCACCAGCCCTGCTCAGCTGTGACCTCAGACAGAGCACTCAGACTCCCTGGCCTCAGTCTCCTCCCCCAAAATAAAGGGTCTGCCCTTTATTATCCACGAGCCTTCTCAGCCTCTGTGACATTTTTGTTATCTTCTTGCCTCCCAGGTCCTCATTCCCACGACCCGATGCAATTCCCACAAGGAGAACATCCAGGGCCAGCTCAAAGTCCGCACACCAGGCATCTACATGCTCATCTTCGACAACACCTTCTCAAGGTAGGGGCAGCTTATTCACCAGCATCCACAAGGGTCCACCTGTCTCCCATGCCTCTGTGCCATCCGCTCTCCAGAACAGAGATGGATATACAATACCAAGTATTTCATTGTCAGCTTTTAATAATTGTTCTTTGATTGTAGACCCCTAAACCATGGTGTTCCAGCGATTGTGATAGATTTTATGCCGTACAGGCTCCTGCTGACATGGTGTCAGCATGTGCAGGGCATGGTAGACACTCTGCCCTCTTGGCTCACTCAGGTTCCATAGCCTCCGCGTCTAGGAAGGACTGCTTTTCCTCTCACTGATGGGGAGACCAGAGGGGCAAAGGAGTGACACTCCCAAGTGACACGGCTTGTGGGAGAGCCAGATTTGAACCAGATGATGCTCTTTGCCTTCTCTGATGCCAGATTTCTACTTCCCTATCTAAGCAAATGAATGAATGAGAAAGGGAGAAAAGAAAGAAGGAAGGACAAAGCTTTGAGTTGAGCAGGGCCAAGACTGCCGAGTGAGGCCCTGGGGCTGTGTTGACAGAGCAGCATGTGCTGTCTCCAAGGACTCTGAGGATGGCGGGTGCAGCTTGGGGGATCAGAGAGGAGTTTGGGGAGGAACATGGGAATGTAGGAGGAAGGTGGGAAGGGAGTGGGAGAAAGGATCAACATTGACTGAGCATCTGCCATGAGCCTGAGGCCAGGATGGTGAAGATTATTGGACATCTGTGCCTTTTCATGCTCTGGGCTTCAGCTTAAGCCCTTCATTGGGGTTGCCTCTTTACAGAGACCTGCCTCGTCTGTTTCAGCCACATCCTCCCTGAGTAGACCCCTGGGCTAATGGTCGCATCCCCTGATATGGGCACTTGGCTTTTAGCAGAACCACTTGCCAGGGCATGTGGCTGAGAGCCATTACCCTAGAAGAAGTTGGGGGATGAACTTTCCTCCTTGGCCCTTTCCTGCCCTCCCTACACTCCATGATGGAAATGAACACCCACCTCAAGTTAGCAGGACTTCATGGCCCAGTCTTGGCATGACCAGAGAGCTACACTTAGAGCTCTCTGCAAGAATGAGTATGAGACCCAGGCCCTGCTGAGTGGCAGGACAGGACAATGGGTAGGGAATTGGGTTGGGACAGCTAGGCAGGATCTCTGCTCCTACCTGATCATGGATGAAGCTCAGACCCGTGAGTTATCAGCAAACAGAGTGTGTAGATGGCACCCTGCCTCACCTGGGGGCTGGTCCCAGCTGGGCCATGGGTGAGCCCTAGTTCCTTCCTCTGTGTGGGGCAGCAAACATGGGCCCTGCCTCACTGAGCCCCTCTGTGGACTGATGAGAACCCAGGCGTGGCGTGGTGAGGCAGAGTAAGCCCCAAACAGGCTCCTACTTATCACTGACAGTGACCATGGCATTGTGACAAACTCTAGCCTTGGCCCATTGAGACCATCTCAGGGCCTACTTGAAATTTCTAAACCATGGATGGCAAAACTGATTTAGATGGCCATCAGAATGAAATGTGTGCGGCCTGGGCCCCGCGCCTCCTCCCATCACCTGCTCCATCCGTTCCACACCACACGCACACCATGCAGGTGGACAGCCAGCCACTCTGGAGCAGCCAGGTAAGCAGGAGGTTCACAGCCTGGGACTGAAAGACATTCTTCTGGCCAAGCCCAGGAAGGTCCAGAGTAGCATTCCAAGATACTGACCCTTGCAGGGAGAGAATCTGCTAGACAGACAGGAAATGGGGATAAGCGCACTGGAGAACCACACGCTCTGTGAGGTGCCCAGACCTTTGAGCACAGTGACCACAGCGAGCCCATAGCAGCTACCTCCCTTGGGCTTTTAGCTCTTAGAGTGATGTCTCCCCTTTTCATTTCTCTTTCCCCAGGTTTGTCTCGAAAAAAGTGTTTTATCACTTGACGGTTGACAGGCCTGTGATCTACGATGGAAGTGATTTCCCGTAGCCTCACACACCTGGATTTTAGTAGCTTCACTTCACCCATAGGAAACACTACTCTTCTTCACCTGTCACGTAAAGGACGTAATAATAATAATAATAAAAGCAGCTGCTCCAAAGCTCTGGAAGAGAGGCCCGAGCTGCTCCTCAGAGGCTGTGTTGCACAGAAGCACTGTGTACCCAGCACTAAGCACCCAGCACTAAGCATCCAGCACTCTTAGCCCCTGTGGCTTTTAAGGGCTCGGCCTTGTTTCCATTGATTAGAGACCCAGCTGTCCTCACACCCAAGGGTTGCTTTGCCAAAGGTTAAACACACAGGAGACTATCAGCCTCTCTAGGGATGACAGTTGGTTACGGGCCTGTGGAGAGTTTACAGGCTGGAGATGAGCCCAGCATCCTGGAGACCATGAGCCAAGTCCCCTGGCCTTGGTCTGTGAGGCCCTCAGCTACTCCCAGGAATAGAGGCCCGGGGCCATATTGTTTGAGTCAGGCCCTGAGGTCCCCTCCTAAAATTCAACAAGACTCCTTCCCTGTCCCAGTAGTTGGGGACTGCTCCAAGCTGAGCAGTTTTGGAGGAGCCTCTAAGTCGTGCTTTCCTCTTCACCCTTCAAACAAAGCCCTTCCCAGGCCAGGCCTCGCCACAGCTTGAAGCATCTCCCAAAGAATCAGAACTGAAGATAATCCGAGAAACAAAGTGCAGCACACTGAGGGTCTGCGGAGGCTGTGTGTGCACTGCAGCTGACACCCCAATACTGGCTGACGTCGACACCACGGCAGGAAAGCAGAATTGTGCACTGAGTTAGGGCTCAGTCCTCAGCTGGTGGCCTGTCCTTGTTTATATAAATAAGAGCTTCTGCTTCACCTGCAGACACGTGTTTACGATAACCAGGGTGAGAACCACTTTCAAAAACCGGAAAGTCTTTGGTAACGTAAGTACCACAGCAACAGAGTAAACCGTGGCATTCAGAGGCATGACTGAGTCTTGGTCCCCAACAGCCCACATGCCTAGTTCCTGCTGCTCAGCCTGCACCTGACAGCCAGGAGACATCTCCCCTTGAGGCAGAGGGATCCTGTTTCCTTTTCCGGGACAAAACTTCGAAAATTTTCTGTTTTCTGTGGTCCTTTTCTCCTCCTACCACAGAGAGCCCACCTTTGATAGCTTCTGTGTCCCTCGTTCACAGAGCCAGCTGCCTGCACTCAGACCCCAGGTACTTCCACAGGTGAGCAGAGCATCTGATGAAAGGGTCTCCTTTGGCCAGGGAGGAGGGAGAGAGCGCTGTACAGGTTGTGAGAGAATATGAGGGCTCAGCCTTGTGATCCAGAGCCAGTCATACTGAGAGCTTCACTATAGCATTCATGACCCTATTCTATCCCATTTTGAGGGCTGGGAATGGGTCACGGACTCCAGTAAATTCCAGCCCAGATCTCAAAGCCACTGCAAACCTGCCACCATAGCCTCGCCACCAGCAAAAAGGACTCTCATGGGGGCACAAGGAAGAAGAGAAAAGTTGTGAAATGGATGCCGACCTTTAATTCCAACAGGAGAGTTGGACACTCCCAGTCAGCTTAAGCAGGACTTGAGGAATAGTGTGCACGGAGCCTTTCAATCAGGCCCAGAGAAAAGCTGGACCTCTTGCATTCTCTTTCCATGGAGCAGCTCTATCATCTTCTGGTCAAGGTCCTGACTGCTTAGCACTGGAACAAAGTGGCCAGGCCCCCAGAAACTCTGCCTAGCCTCGTGTTTATCCTCACAGCCATGCCTCATAGCCTGGGATGGTTCAAGAGCAAATTATCGTACCTTTGAATCCTTCATTTTGCAAAGGATAGTGCGAAGTCAGCTCATTCAGTATAAGAAAGAAACTAACAAGAGGACTCAGAGCAGTCTAGCATCTTTATTCTGACTGCTTAGCTTTCCCAGGATACCTTGCAGACTGTAGCCAAGCTCATGGCCTTCTGCTGGCATCATTGCCACCATGTGCAACGAGAACCACCGCTTAGTGAGTAGCTGATGTTTGGGGCCTGTGAAGGACCTGAGATTCCATCAGAGATGCACTCTGAACATCTGTCACTCAGCACAGCAGGGGACTGATGCAGCTTAAAAATAACCTGGCTCTTAGAAACCACCCTAGAACCACTGTTCCAGGAGAGCTGGGGGGGTTTGGTGCACCACCTCCAACAGTGACTACCCTGTACAAAAAAGGCCTTTCTGCATCCGGAGGACTGCCGGTGCCCCAATGGTCACTTCCTGACTCTCTGGCTTTGCATATTTAATTTTTGTGCTGGATGGACATTTGTACTTTATTAGTTTGCTGTTTAAGCTCAAGATTGCTGTGCACTGTGCAGCTAGAGAATAACTTGGTCTATTTAAGTAAGGCTCTGATAAATAGGTTTATTCTTGTTCCTACCTTTACCAAGGATTAAGGACTGGGGTACCTTTAAAAAATGCAAATAGCAATTGAAGAACCACTGCTGAAGGGGATAGCCTGGCTAGACTGAATTACACTAGAAATCAGCAAGATTGGGATCCCAGATCACTATTTTCTTTAAAAAAAAAAAAAAAAAAAAAAAAGCAGCCCCTTGATGGCCCAGCTCTCTGAATAACAGTCACATTTTAGTATCAATACTGGCTGCCTTGTTCACCACTGCCACTAAAGCCACCCATCACCTTCACCACACCAGCCTCTGTCTTATCCACAAACAAGAAAGTACGTTTGGGGCACAGTGGTGTTTGTTCTCCAGGTCTGAGTGGACTCCACAGGGCACCTCTCACTCAAGCACACCAGACTCCTGAGCAGGCAGACACAAGCGGGAATCTGGAACTGAAAAACCACACAGGGTTTGGAAAGTAGAAAGAAAAAGCCACGTGATACAACTAGAAATAAAGCAGATGGTGTTTCTGAACTTTGCCTACGGTGGTAAAGCCATTCCAGGCCCAAATGAAAGGAAATCCCACTTGGGGATGAAATCCCAGTCTGTGGGTAGATGTCCACTGATATGATTTTAGAGGAGTTTCTTTTTTAAAAGTACACCTTGTCAATTCTACCGGTGAAAATTCTTTAGGCCAAGAAACCATCCTTGGCTCCAAGGTGTTGGGAATTAAAGCAGATGCCATCTGTGAAACATAAAACCAAGGATTATTGTCAAATACATGAAGACTGTTGAGATAGCCATTAATGTTTACAAAACACTTAATCTAAAAAGCGCTTCCTAGTGGAACCTTGGTAAGTTCTCATTTCACAGTGGTTCTTCCAAGGAAACAGGGAAGACTGTTTTACAATTCCCTTTGCGCTCTCAAGCACTTTTAAAATAATAAAGTATATCTTTAAATCAGGGGGCATCTCTGATAAAAAGGCTGACTTAGAACCTTAGGACGTATGTTATCCAGAGATGCTCTGCCTCAGGTGGCTGCAGAGCAGCACCCAAGCCTTAGTTGGAAGGCTTAAAAATTGGAATTGCACTTTAATCCTCAATTCACGCAGCCTTAGGGGATGGCAGGTCTGGGAACCCAATGCATTATCTGCCAAAGAATTACTTAGAAGCACATCGAGTAGCACCCTGCCTGCACAATGGGGTGAGAAACTTTTGTATTCCAAAACATACTCTTTTGTAGTATCTGCTATGCCATTTGGAAATATTTTATTTTTTAACCTCAGAATTTAAATAAACACTATGACATTGAGAGTAGCATTGTCTTTCATTCCTTTGGGACTGAGGTGAATGATGGAATTTGCCAGGACCCGAGTTAGTCAGAGTTGAGCTACCCTGCTGGAAAATAAAGCCTTTTATGGCAGCTTTTCAAAGGGGCTCCAGCCAGTAGATGTTCTGGGAATTTGCCAAGTGGCCTGGCATCTGAATACGTCCTGGTCTGCTACGAGGATGTCCTTCAGACCTGCCTGAGCCAATGCATCCTTCTGTCCCACCCTCCGCCACAGGAGTTTCTGCCCTTAGCTCAGATGTCCCAGCTCTCCCATAGCACACAGAGCACTCTGGGCAAAGAGCAGACTCTGATTGACCAGAAGAATGGGGTAGCCCGAGGCCACAGTATGTCGTGCAACACTGGCGGAACTGCCAAGCCGGGAGAGCTGGGCCCCACGTGCACTGCTTTTTCTGGGTCAGCAAACAACTTGAACCCAGGCCCAGAAGATGCAGCCCACCCACACTCACCTCACATCCCCCAACCGGGATGACCGGGCTCTGTCACTCCACTACCCCAGCATCCCTCCCTCCACTGCACCTGCCCCCGCACCTGGGTTTTTCTCTGGCCTCTTTGATCAGTTATTCAGGCGAGGAAGTCACGTTTTCTATAACTATGTCTGGTTCTCTCTCAAGGGCAAGGGATGGTGTCATACTCATTTGTTCTCCTTTCCCCTTTCCCTTCCCCGCGCCCCCACCATTGAGCAACATGCCAGATAGGAAAAGGCTCAAAAAATAACTGATGAAGCCCAGATCAGTTCCAATGCCTTGGGTCAGCAAAAAAATCAATAATCCCATTGGCCAACTAACTACCAGGGACAGAAGCTTCTAGAACATTGCCATTGCAGAGAAGGAAAGGGCAGGCCTGTGGGAGATTTGAGGAGGATGGATGTGAGCTGGTCCCTCAGTCCTGCCCCTGCACCTCCTCTCGTGTGAAAGATGCCCTTGAACCAAGGCTGTGGCCGGGGACCAGGTTGAAGTAATGGAAGATCGGTGTATCCAGGTGCCCCAGACAACACCACCAAAGGATTGCTTTGTTAATACAACAGTCCTTGAAACTTGGTGGCCACCTGGGCTGGGGGCGGGAACAAGAACAGGATCAGGGGCCTCCGAGTCAGAATCCTCTACTCCCACTCACTATGCCACTAACCGCGGAGTATCCCAGATGGCCAGAGTCAGCTCCAGGATTCCCAAGCCCTACATTTGACTCCAGGTCGCCAACCCAGTCCAGAGACAGAGGTGCCCCGCGCCCCTCGGCCACAAGGCCAGGTGGGTGCTGAGGATGCACAGCCTCTCAGATGACTCAGAGGGCTACTCACAGCAAGGTCAGCCCTTTCAGTTTGAAGATGCGTGGGAAAAATCTCTCACCACCCACATGTATCTGAAAAGCAAAGCAAATAAATGGTGAAACCTGTTGCCCAGAATGAGAAAATGGACGTTTTTTTGAGGCAGTGGTTAAAACTGAAGCCATGAAAAACCAGGGGGAAAGCATAGCTATTATGAAAGATGTTCAAAGTGGGTTAGGGTTGACAGAAAGGTCAGCTTTTACTTTTCCCACACCCGTGGGTTTCTGACGAAGGACGGTGAAGCTGAGCAGAAGTGTGCTGGCCAACCTCTGATCTTTGATGTGTATCCCCTCCTGCCCCAGCCCCAAGCTCTGTGGGAGGACAGAGACCCGTGTGGTTTCCTCACACCTCCCACTGTGCATGCACTGAGATTATCTCAGAGTTGACAACCTAGTCTGAAGCCTGGAATGAATTAAGTGTTTTTAGCTAAAAAAAAAAAAAAAAATTAACAAAAAGAGACAGGCCTCACCAAACTCGAAATGCAGGAGTGTCCTTACCAAAAGGAAGGTTCGTTTCCAGGCTAGGTTTGGCTTTGGGCCTGGAGGTCCACAGAACGATTGCAGAGAAGGTGACCTCAGGAGGGCCTCCCCAGCTTTCTGATGCTGGCTGAGTTACAGAGAAGAGAAGGAAACCATGTCCAGGAGGCCAGAACATCTTCCAGGTCAGTGGGGCAGGTGCTGTCCTTTGGCATGAGAAAAGAACGCTGGGGAGGGAGAAGGAGGAGAGGGATAACAGCCAGACAGCACAGGAGTGGTGAGAACCGGAGGATACACTGCAAAGGCCTTTCCAGAGGCTGCGCGTGGGTGCTGGACACAGGTCAGCTTAGCAGGAGCCATTTTTCTCATCAGAAGAAAGGGACACTGGGAAGTGGCAGTGTCGGTGTGGCTGAGCCCACCAGTGCATTGGTGGAGGCAGAACTTTAATTAAGGTAGGAAGCAAGGCCTGGACCACTGATGGGACAGTGACTGCAGACGTGAAAAGATAGGCCAGTTTGTTACCCTGTATCTGGGGTGACTTTGAAGCTCCGTATGCTTTCATAGAAAGACCACAGGAGGGGAAGCACGAGAGACAGGGTTCATGTGTGGAACCAACGGTCTTCAAAAAGACAGCTCATCTCCACCATCAGGCCCTCAGATCACTGGTGGGTGGTTTCATAAAGACCACATGTTCTTTTGGAAGTGACCCTGGGGAAGGACAGAGAAACTGAAGTCAGTCCCACATCAGGCCTCCTGCCTCTTTGGCTATCAACAGTTCAGGTGTTGAGGGACTAAGAAAAACTCATCCAGGGCTCGGTTTTGTTCCAGAGTCTACTTGTCATTTATTAAGTGTCCGTAACTACAAAGCCAGTCCCAAAGAGCTTCTCAGAGGAGGGTTCTCTCACTTTGATTACCTGGTGAGGCCACCAGGTAAATTAAAACGCAGACTCACCTGGAGCAGTGGCTCACCCCTGTAATCCTAGTACTCTGGGAGGCCGAGGCAGGTGGATTGCTTGAGTTCAGGAGTTTCAGACCAGCCTGAGCAACAGCAAGACTTTGTTTCTACTAAAAATAGAAAAATTAGCTGGTGTTGTGGCAGGCACCTGTTGTCCCAGCTCCCAGAAAGGCAGAGGCAATAGGATCTCTTGAGCCCAAGAGTTTGAAGTCGCTGTGAAGTATGATGCCATGGCACCCTACCCAGGGCAGAGTGAGACTCTGGCTCCAAAAAAAAAAAAAAAATGCAGACTCCTGGACACCAGCCATGGCAACTCTGGTTCATAGGTGTGGTTCTTTCACAGGTCTTTCAGGTGATGCTGGTGGAGGTGGTCCTTGGTGAACATAGCTGCCTTACACGGCATTGGTTAGAACTTGAAGAAAGAGGTAAAATGAAGTAACTGATTGGTCTCCTAATTTTACTCTACCAGCAGCCTGTAGATCTTGGAACTAGACCTTCATTCTCAATCCCCTGGCCTAAAACACTGGGGGGCAACAATGGGAATTTCATTCTTGGAGAAGAGGATATTTATAAATAAGTCTCCTGGTTGAAACTGTTCTACAAGTAAAATCTTTTTACAACTATAGTGTTTTAATGTCTTGCATGGCCCCTGTCTCTCTGTTGCTAACTGGCAGATCATTTCTGAGTAAAAACTTGTACATGAATGTTCATAGCAGCCATATTTGTAATAGCAAAAAATTGGAAACAGCCCTCCTTCCATGGGTGAATGGTTAAAACAACCGAGGCACACACCAGTCATGGAATACTACTCAGCAATAAAAAAGTGAACTATTGATACACACAAGAACTTGGATCAATCTTCAGGGAATTTGATTGAGTGAAAAAAAAGTAAACCCCAAAAGCTTATGTACCGTATGATTCCATTAATAGAACATTTTTGAAATGACAAGTTTTATTAATAAAACAGAGAACAGATTGATGACAAAAAAAATGTTTTATTTCAGGGTTGGGTGCAGTGGCTTATGCCTATAATTCTTAGCACTCAGGGAAGCTGAGGCAGGTGGATTGCTTGAGCTTAGCAGTTCAAGACTCAGCGTGAGCAAGAGTGAGACCCCTTCTCTACAAGAAAATAGAAAAGATTAGCCAGGTGATGTGATGGGAACGTGTAGTCCCAGCTACTTGGGAAGCTGAGGCATGAGGATCACTTGAGCTGAGCCCAAGAGTTTGAGGTTCCTATGAGCTTTGATGATGGCATGGCACTCAACACCAGGGCAACAGACCTTTTTTTTCTGTCTCACAAAAAAAAGAAAAATTAATTCGGAATATTACAGAGGCACAAACATTTTGGTTATATAAATTGCTTTTGTACCATTATGAGTCAAAGTTGTAAGTGTGCCCATCACCCAGACAGTGTGCATTTTACCCCTTTAGGTGTGAATTAACCCGTCCCCTTCTCGACCCTCCCACATTTTTGAATGAGTGTTATTTCTATATGTGCACATAAGTGTAAATTAGTTCCATTTTAATAGTGAGTACTTGTAGGGTTTATTTTTTCCATTCTTGTGATACTTCGCTTAGAAGAATGGTCTCCATTTCCATCAGGTTGTTACAAAAGATTCTAGATCACCATTTGTAAATGTCTGAGTAGTACTCCATGGTACACATATACCACATTTTGTTAATCCACTCAGGTATTGATGGGCACTTGGGTTGTTTCCATATCTTTGCATTTGTGAATTATGCTGCTATAAACATTCGAGTACAGGTTTCTTTTTTTGAAAAATGTCTTTTTTCCCTTTGGAAAAAAGGGAAAAAGTCCCCATCCAAGCTGATGACTTCAGAGTAACATTCCCTGTTTGTATATGTATGTTCTGGGGAATTGGCTTAAAATTACTTTTAAAAAAATTATTTAAAAAGCCAACTTAGTTTTCATTTAGTTTTCTGATTTGTTTTAATTTATGGGCCAGCGAAATGTAATTATGTAGTAGTGTGATATTTGATTATATATATTAAAAAAAAAAACATAAACCAGGATTTGTTATGGCAGCCCTTGACCTCAGACCTTTACTATGTATGATTGTTTATACAGAAGGCTGTACCAGTTATTTATTGTCAAAATAGCACCACATTCTGCTGCTTTTTTTGAAGTTGTGTGTTGTGGTCTGTGAGTGAGGTTGCCTGGCTTTCCAAATCTGTTAGCCCCACAAGAAATGGAACTTCCCCTGAGTTCCGCCCAGCCAGCCTCTGGTGCCCTGGGTGCTCTGCCCCTCCCACCTCACTGGAGGGCTCCTCTCCTGTCCTCTGGTCAGCCTGTCTCAGGTGAGGCCTGGCAAAGGGCTCTATGTGTCTTTGAAAGAAGAGAAATAATCATGGCTTCAGCACCTGCTTTCTACGTTTTAGATGTTGGTAGGAAATCTTTCTGTTGCTTCAGTGAATAGTCTCTGGTTGTTTACTATGTGTTGGTTGGTGAGTACCACAGCCAGAGTTTTCCTCACAGACGAGACCCTTCTCTCTCCATCTTGTGTGCTCTCCCTTAGTGCTGAGATCTCTGGCCAGCATCATCTTGCAACAGTGCAGTATTTCTCTAATCATTTCTACATATCAGTACAGACCACCCAGATAGCTAATGACCCATGCAGCATCTTTCCTTGACTTTATATTATCAAAGCCTAAAAAAAGACATGCAAATGTGTGCCTCCAGCAAGTGACTGTCGATGAGTTCCTCTTCACTGCAGACATGGCTGCTAGAAGTTTTCTAGCAGCTGAACTCTGAGAGAGACCTGAAGTATATATCCGGTCAATGGTTAATTTTACATACTAATAAGGTATTAATTCTGTATATTGTGTCTACTACACACAATGTATTTGCTTGTGGAGGGGAGGGTGAATGTTTAGTGCAGGTACCAATGCAGGTACCAGAACAGTACACAGAAAGCTACTTGTCCAAGATCTTACTTGGGGAGTCTCTGTTGTTCTAATGACACTTCTGTGTGTGTGACTTGTCCTGAGAGCTGTCTACAAACCAGTCTATAAGCCATGAAACGACACCAGCCTCGTGATTCTCATCTAAGGGACATCACCTGGTGGAGTCTTCCATACTATCTTCTAAAAGCTCTTCTATACTGCCAGGATGGAAATGTCTTAAAAGACTATCACGTTGCCTGTTATAACCTTGGTGGACTGACGGGCTGGCTTAGAGCATATACACAAGTTGGCTGAATAAATAAATTGAGTGCATGCTTATTCTACAAGTCTGAATAAATAAATGAGTGCAGGCTCATTCTGCAGGTCTGAATAAATGAATGAGCACATGCTTATTCTGCAGGTCTGATGATGGCCCAGGAGGATCAAATCTCGAGTCATCCAATCTGATGACTTCAGAGTAACATCCCTGTTTGTATATGTATGTTGTGGTGAATTGGCTTAAAATTACTTTTAAAAAATGTTATTTAAAAAGCCAACTTTTTAATAATGAAAACATGTCACATTTCATTCAGTTTTCTGATTTGTTCTAATTTATGGGCCAGTGAAATGTAATTATATATTAAATTTCTCCTATATCTTTATTGCAAAAATCTTCACAAGCATTTTCCTAGAAGTGCTGAGTAGATCAGTGTCCGCATGGATTTCTCCATGTTGATATTTCTAACATTTTTATTTTAGGATTAACTTGTTACATAAATCTATCTTAATAAGAATACAAAATTAAAATTTATGCTATCATTTTTTTACCAGGCCTCATTATGCAATCATTAAAAAAAGACACTTTATCAACAAAGGATGCTTAAAAGCTTTAGAATACAATACATGTACAGCACATCTGAACTCCTACGTTGAAGCTACGCCAAGACTGGGAGGGTCCAATAGCAACTGTCAGGTCCTAGAAGTTCACAGAGCTAGACATGGTCATTGTGCATTAGGGTACAATGCAGCATTCATAGTTCTGTGGTGTTCCCACATCTCTGTTCTTACAAATCAGAGGGAGAAAGTGGGCTCCCTGCCACTTTTTACCCATTATTTTTCCCATCCCTCCTCCCATCCTTAGCACCACTGACACTCGAGTATCAGAACCACAATATCAAAAGGTGTAGTATTTGAGAATTGAAAATCCAAACTCAACTGTGTTCTTTCCACCGATCTGGACAATGTTATTTAGATGTGACTTGTACTTCTTGTTTAATCTTCTAAGTTCCTCAAAAGAGCAGACATCTGGGTCTTCTCCTGGGAATGATGTCCTGTGGATGGCTCTGTCCACAAACTGACCTTGGAGAAGTCATGCTCCTGAAAGTGGAAGCGGTGCTGGCTGTGCAGGGCCCATGTTGATATGTTGTGCTTGTCCTAGGCCCACACACAGGCAGCATATGGATGTGGCAGCAAGACCTTTGCTTTGCCCCCTGTGCCTCTATTATCAAGCTGCCCATATTCTGCTGACTTTCCCACTATATTTTCCACTATAATGTGCTTTAGAAGCTGACAGAGACGAAAGGGCAATATGGCAGAGTCCAGTGCTTATGGGCACTGTCCAGTGCTTGGGGTGTTGGAACTGAAATCACAGCAGTCCACAGTGCACTGGGGAAGTCAGATGCTTCCTCTGGAGCAAGTGGCAAAGCCCAGAATGGTTTTGGTGCAGTTCCAATAGTCTTCCTTGGATGTTCCATTTGACTAACTATAAAAACTTGGGAAATAAGTTTGGCCAGAGGAGAAATAAGCACCAGTAAGCCAAGATGGTTTTAAGACATTTGAAGATCTTCTTTCCCTGTCTCAGTCTTTTAGTCTTCACACTCTTAAAACATCTATTTGATTTTTAATTTCACACATTTAAGATATTTAGAAAGGGTAAGGAAAGTGACAAGCAATGACTATTGTAAGTACACATTAAAAAGCAAATATGCAAAATGTTTCCAAAAATAATAAATTTGCCAAATAGTTAAAGACACAAAGCAAAAGGGAATTCTGTTACTTTTTTTTTTTCCAGCCTAATCTCTATATTAGAAGCTTTTAAAATGTTGGCACTATAGCTAAGAAAAGAAGCATGGAAGTAAATAGCCTTCTGGCAGCCTCAGAAAGAAGGGGACCCACCACATAGGAGAGAAACTCAGTTCAATTCAAGGGAGGACGAGGAAGGGGGCAGAGGGGAGGAGGGGGCTATGGGGTGCTCCCACTTAATGGGCACAATGCAGGGGTGTATGGAACACCTTTGGGTGTGGGACACAACTGCAAGAAGGACTTTACCTAACAAATTCAAATATTATGACCTCATTTGTGCCTTCACATTAACCTGAAATAAAAAAAGAAGGGGATCAACAGCACCAGTCCACTCTGTAGGGAGCAGCCAGGGTGGACCAGAAACAAGGGCCCCTCAACAGAGCAAGCCCATAGCAGAGCCAGGGTGGGTTCCCACTAATCAGATAAGCAACTCCCTGCTCAGGCTGAGGGTCACTTTCATGGCTCCACTGGACAAGCTTCCTCCTTGTCTAGATGGAAGCCTCCAGAAGGGCACAGGGATGGGCTGGAAGCCAATAGACTCTGGATGACTTGTGGGTGCAGTCAATTGTCCAGAGATTCACTGGTCGGACCTGCAGGTATTTCAAAACAGGAATAAGGACCCTCCCTGGCCCGGAACAGATGAGAGGGTAATTTGACCTGAGATTACTTCTAAAGACTCTAGATCAGGATTCTGTAACACCTGGTATCAGGCCCAAAACCAGGGTGAAAATTTCCCAAAGGTGGAAGTTTTCATGAAACTTTCTGCTTCTGTGGACTGTGCAGTGACCAAAGTTTCTGTGCTCCCTTTGGAAGAAGTGGCATTGAAACCAAAGGTATATAAGTTCACAACGCACTGAGGAAAATCCAGCACCTCCCCCGGAGGTCACTGCAGTAATGCTCGGGCAAGTAGCAAAGCCAGGGTGGGCTGCAGTGCTGTTCACTGGCTTCCTATTGGTCCCCTGTAGCCAAGGGCCAATCCATAGCCTCCTGGGGTAGCCAGTCAACGTTGAAAACTCTGGTTTGGCAATTTCTGACTAAAAGTGTCAGTATTGTTCAGATTCCTCCCTTTCTGAGTTTTTTTTCTTTCTCACTTCCTTTTCTTCCTTTGGTTTCTCTCTGGTCCCATCAGTGGAGAAACTATACTTTGGTTCCTTCCAAAGGGACCACCCACCTGGGAGAAGGTCCCTCAGAGGGAGAGTGCTCCCGAGGTTGTCTCCAGCAGCATGGACGACAGCTTCAAGCTTCCCTCTCTCCTTGTAAATGAAACCCACTGGGCCTGGCTAATGCAACCCAAGTTCTTCAAGGTTTTCACAAGATCCCGGCGGAATCTCTCACCCACAAAAACATAGAGAACAGGGTTCAGGCAACTGTGGAAGAAGGCGATGGTCTGAGTGACCTGGAGGCAGATGTCAATGTTGGTGGAAATGGCACAGTTGGAAATGAACAAGGCATAGGCATCTATGGTCTGCACCAACAAAACGCAATTGTAGGGGAACTGAGACAAGACAAAGACAGTAAGGACAGTGATGGTCACTTTGAGGGCCTTGTGCTTAGACGACCTCTTGGCTTGTATCAGGGTGTGGATGATGATGGTGTAGCAGGAAGCCATGACCACAAAGGGAAGGAAGAAGCCCAGGATGACCTTCAGGGTCAGGACGGCTGACTTCAGTTTGGTACTCTCGTCCCTAGGGTATACCATGGTGCAGACAGTAATGCCAGATTCCTTCTTGATTTGGCTGTACAGGATTTCTGGGATGCAGAGCGCAGCTGCTATCACCCAGATGGCACAGCAAACCATTTTGCTGTACAGAAGCCTTTTCTGCCTCCAGGTCTGCGCCCGCATGGCCTGCACGATGGCGATGTACCTGTCCACGCTGACACACATGATCAGCAACACACAACTACAGAAGTTCATCTTGTACATGCTATTGACCACTTTGCACATGAAGGTCTGGAATCTCCACTGGTCTGCAGCAGCAATGGCCCAGAAGGGGAGAGTGACAAGAAAGAGAAGGTCAGCGATCGCTAGATTCAGAAGGAACGTGTCGGTCATGGTCTTCACTCTCGTGCAGTACCAGTAAACGAGGATGACCAGACTGTTGCCCACGGCACCCACAGTGAACACAAGCCAGTACAGGGGTGGGAGGAAATGGCTTGCAAACTGCCTGACGTTGCTTTTCTTACAGAAGAAGTCAGTGAAGTTGAAGTTCATGTAGTCATCGGAGGAGGAGGCAGAGTCATAATTGTAGTCATCAGACATATTAGGAGTGAGGCCCTGCGAGGGGACATGAGATGGCAGTAAGTCAAGGACAATCTTTTGAAGGTCCTGTCTGATGGCAGAGGCACAGACCACTTGACTTTCCAACCCCAAAATCTATGCTAAGGCAAAAGACATGTATGTGTAGGAAGTAGGAACTCTGAGGACATCTGTTTGGGGTGTAATATATTTATTCAACAAATGTTTATTAAGCACCTACTGTGTGTTGATTATTGTGCTCTGAGCTAAAGATACAGTGGCTAATAAGTCAGACATGGCTCCCCCCCTTATGGAGGACACAGATGAGCAAACGAACGTTGACAGTGCGCTGGGCTGGGTGGAAAGCTCCCTCTGCATAACCGGTGCACATTTTATCAAACCATGTGAATGACTGGGATCGCCCTTCTCCTAGGTATTCCACCTACCCCTCCAACAAAAGAGGTCAGCAGAGGCTTTCAAACTTAACCTGAGTCACAGACCCTCTGAGTTTCTTGAAAGTCCAGAACCACCAACACACACTCACACACTCTCTCACACATGCACACACATTCAGACACTCGACTGCAGCCACACACAAACACCGCGACCCAGCATATAATTTGCAGGGACTTTGTCCAAAAATTATTAATGTTAAGCATTTCAAGACAGCAAGCTTTAAATCAAGCAAGCAGCACTTCTAAGCACAAGGCCCCTGTGTGACTGCGTCGGTTGCCTGACCGTGAAGCTGGCCCTGACAAGCACAGACACTAACACGTGCACATGCGTAATGCACATGAGCATCTACACACACTCTCATGTGCACAAACATGCCTACACTCACGTTCACGTGCACTTACGTACACACTCATGCATGCACACTTATATACACATATGCGTGTATCTAGACACATGTACCACCCCCATGCCTAGTTACACTTTCTGTTGGTTCCTAAACCAGGAGCCATCCTAGAACACCCGCTAGATGCAGGGGTTCTCAACCTTCCCAATGCTGCGACCCTTTAATACAGTTCCTGTGGGTCAAGACCCACAGGTTGAGAACCACTGTGCTAGAGGAAGAGGAAATAAGGGCTGGATGTGAGCCCTTGAGACATGAACCCTTAAGTGAAGCCTAAGGTGGGCAGGGAGGGAGGAAGCACATTGCCAAGCAGAGACAATGGCTGACAAGGGCTGCCAGATACAGGGGAGAGTCAGTGCAGCACCTGCTACATTTTGTTCCCAAACCTCTGCCCGCAGATCCTCCAAAGCTCTGACTTCCCATTGGTCCCCTCCCAGGGCTGCCATTAGGCCTCATAGGTCCCACCAGGGAGCACCGCTCTCAATCCCTTGCCCTAAGAGATGTGCCTTGACAGATCTCAGTTCTGCCTTTATTTCTTCCCAGGCAAATGTGATAGTTGTTCAATTCATCTGCATGTGTTTGCTCTAGAAGTAACCCCAAATCCATAACAGGTTTTTATTTTGTTTTAGATTATTAACATTAATAAATATTTAAGAACAAGTATTTAGCTTATGTATTTGTTTATTTATTCATTTATTTACTTTTTTTATTATTTTTTCTTTGAGACAGAGTCTCACTTTGACCTGGGTAGAGTGCCGTGGCATCATAGCTCACAGCAACCCCAAACTCTTGGTCTCAAGCGATCCTCTTGCCTCATCCTCCCAAGTAGCTGGGACTACTTGGGTGCCTGCCACAACCCCCGGCTACTTGTAGAGATGGGGTCTCAGTGTTGCTCAGGCTGATCTTGAACTCCTGAGCTCAGGTGATCCACCAGCCTCAGCCTCCCAGAGGATTATAGACCTGAACCACTGTGCCTGGCCTTAACTTATGTATTTAAATATTCATACTGAAATAAAATATGAATACTGTTAGCTGGCCTCTCCCTGTCTGTGTATGTTATAATTTCCACTGTTGCTAATAAATTTAACTAGCATTTCCCAAACCATGTTTTGGGTAGAGCACTAGTGGTTAAATAGTTGAAAATCTCTATTACCTTCTTTGAATTTCTTTTTTTTTTTTTTTTTTTTGTGGGCGGGGGGGGGAGGAGAGAGTCTCAGTATGTTGCCCTGAGTAGAATGCCAAGGCATCACAGCTCATAGCAACCTCAAACTCTTGGGCTTAAGTGATTCTCTTGCCTTAGCCTCCCAAGTAGCTGGGACTATAGGCACCTGCCACAACACCTGACTCTTTTTTTTGGTTGCAGTTGTCATTGTTGTTTAGCAGGCCCAGGCTGGGCTTGAACCTGCCAGCTTCAGTGTATGTGGCCAGTGCCCTACTCACTGAGCTAGGGGCACCAAGCCATTCTTTAAAATTCTTATTAGTCCCAAGCATGTTAAAGACTCTGAAAACTTGTCTTATATTAAGTGTGCATTTAGCATAATAAAGGCTCAGAGAAGTCCTTCAGAATCTGTCGAATTTTGTTTGGCAAGGTTTCCTAAACTTGTTTTAATGTGTGTTTATGGAGTGCGCATTAGATTTCAGAGCACATTGAGTTGACTGATAAAGGGCATCGGATAACAGCTGCTGTCTCCTGGGTTCTGAAGCTCACACCATGAGTTCATCCTATTTGGCCCCTGGCTGGCAGGCAGGAAATAGCAGGAAGACCCCAAGGACGCCCACCCAGGATAACCTGGATGAAAAATGGGAAAATCTGACATCTATTCCCGACTCCAATGCCAGTGTACCACCAAGAGAAAGTCCTAGCCCAAAGGGAAAGACATGGGACAAGATCCTAGAGGTGGCCTCTGCTGCAAAGAGCTGAGGAAAATCCCAGTACCCTCGTCCATTTTCAGGTTAAATTTAGAGATTTCTCTCTGGAGTCAGCCACTGTCCGGAAACCCAGTCTTTTGGGAGTAAAGATTCATGGGAGACATATTTTCATTACAATGCCAGGAGAATCCTGCCAGTGCCAGACATGGGAGCTGCCATAGTCACGGCCCCACCAGGACCCCATCCCGGAAGAGGTGGGGCTTGAGTGGACCTGAAGTGAAAGGAAGAATTTCAGGATAGAAAGAAGAATGCACAGAACATGGAGACCCAAAAATGGGCATGATGGTAGATTTAAGAGATGGAGAGGATGACATTTTGGGGGTGCTTCTCCTAAGGTCCATCAACACCCTTTCCCCTGCTGCAACACCAGTGGCAAGGAGCATCCCTGGGTGGATTTGAAGGATGTGTGAAGAGGAAGAGAAGGGAGGAAGCTGTAGGGGAGAGTTTTGCAGATGGACAAACTCAAGAAAAGGCTTTGGTTCCAGAGGGAAAAAGAGAGGAGGCAGTGGGAAGGCAGTGTCACTTTGCTGTGCTGGCCCCAGCCAGAGAGGACCACCCTTGGCACGTGGGGAAAGAGCTCTGAAGCATGGCGGAGAGGAGGGCAGGAGGGTGGACAAGGCGCTATGTGGGAGTCCCAGTATCCCTGGGTGACCAGTGTTCTCCACTGCCCAGGGCAGGCATAGCCACGCTCCAAAACTCAGTCGCACTGCAAGCACAAGGGGCATATGTTTTTGATGGGTAAAGACTAGAGAACCCTGTACTTTAGCATGGAATTATTTATTTAGTTAGATTAGAGACTTCATGGGCATATTTTTTTAAATGATTTAATTCATACACAAGAAAGCCTGAATTTATATGACTCTTGTCTAGGCCACAAGAGACATTCTGAACACCTGAGGGATAAATCTTCTTGGGATCTTGGACATAGGGGCCTTTGAAAATCTCCCAGTAAATATAAATAACCCCAGTGCACAACCAGGGCAAGGGCCCGTCCTGCCTGTCTGTGTCCCACAGGCTCCCGGACAGGGGTATCCTCCCCTTGGAGTCGGCCCACATGCAGTGGCCCGGGCCACCATGGCTATGCAGGTCTCAGAGCAGGAGGGTCTCCAGAGCTTTCCAGGGCCTTCTCTGACTCCTGCATTCTCTGGAAACCCTTGGCCAGCCCCAATTCCCACCTCTGGGGAATGGATGGAGGGAGGGCAAAGACTGTACCTACCAAGACTATGTCCCATTATTCCTTAGCACTGAGGTGGCACATGGGGATAGGAGACAGGATGAGAGTGGCGATGAGCGGGAAGGAGATGGACTTGTTGTCAGCAGTTGTCACCATGTCCCCACACTTGAGGCCTGCAGTTCAGTGCCTTTGACACTTGCCCACAGGGAACAACCCAGCGAAGCCATGAGTGCTGAGACAACCCCTGGGCACTTCTCCAGAGTGCTATGAGGCCTTGAACCATCAAATCAACTTTCCCAGTCTCAGTGTCCTCTGCCTTATTATGAGGCCGAAGGAATGTGGGGCACCTGGGTGAGGACTAGTCCTCAGAATGATGGCCAGAGGATGCCACCGGCTACTTTCCACCGAACATGGGAGTCGGGGCACAGAGGCCCCATCTTCTTCCGTTTAGGTGGTACTGGGTTTCCTGGGCATAGAAGGTCAGTATTGGAATGCAGTGTCCTTATCTGGGGCTGCCTTGCAGAGTCTGGCTATTTTGCGAGTTCCTAAAGCACAAAACCAAGTGATTGACAGTCTCATAGGCAGCCCTGGCTCTGCTGCCTCCATCCAGATCTGCTCCCATGGCCTCAGGATGGAAAGGTGAATTCTGATGCAGGAGGAACTGAGGAGTCCACTTCCAGCCAGAAAAATAGACAATGACCCTGTTTCCTCCCTGGCACCAAATTAATTTCCATTGTTTGTTGTTATGGATCTGTGTGCAGTTAGGTAATTGCACATATATGACACTAAAGAATCATTAGCTTAACCTCCACCAGAGGCTCCAATTGCCAAAAAGGCTGGACTTCTCTCCTTTTTTTTTCTTTGTTCTTTCTGTTTTCTCTTTCTGCTTGCTTTTAGTTTATATTGCTTTTCTTCTGGAGCGAGACCTTAGATTATTGGTTTGAGATTTATCCTTTTCTTAACGTACATTTAGTGCTATAGATTTCCTTTCAGCATTGCTATTTCTGTGTTCTAAATGGAACACAGAATATTGTACTTTTATTTTCACTCAGTTCAATGTAAAGAATCTCGATAAGTTGACCATCCAAAGGACTAAAACAAACTGACCAACATACACAGGTGGTCAACATAAGAAACTTCCACTGAGTGCATGTGGTACGTGTCCAGAAAATTAGGTCAGCTTAAGGAGATGATCAATGTAGGGAGGTGGTCAGATGGTCAATATAGGGAGGCTCTACTGTATTTTCCTTGTTTGGTCCCTGGGGTATATAAATTTTTCAATTTACTTATTCATATACCCTGTTGTACTTTTAAGACATTCCCAATAATTTAGCATCTTAAATAATGCTATCAGAAATGACATCTTTGGGTAGCTTCCATATTCTAAAGGTGAGTTTTCTAGACTTCTGTAAATGCTTTAAGAACTCAGGCTTTTATTAGAGAAAATGGTCTAATGTAATTTATACAAAGTTGGAATTAGAATTTTAAAAATATGTGTGTAGCTCTGGCTGCTCTTATAGTAATAAATAATATGCCTTGTTATGTAATAAAAGAATATGTGGAATAAATATAAATAAAGAATAAATTCCACATGGAGTTTGATAATGGGAGACCAATTCCTATTTCAAGGTTGGATTTTGGCCGACTGCTGAGTAGATCTTTCTGGTGAGTTTTACCATTGGTCTTCTATTTTCAGTCTGCCGCCTTCCCTTGGGTTATTTAGAAGTGTGTTCCTGGATTTCTAAGTTTTTAAGATTGTTCTTTCATTGTTCTGTTACTGATTTCTAGTTTGATTCTCTTGTCAGAGGGAATATTTTATAGGGGTCCAATTGTTTAAAATTTGAGGTTTGCTCTATCACTCAGGGTCTATCTTGCTCTGGTCTAACCTAGTATCTGATTCACGGGCATTTGGACAGGAATGTGTATTCTGCTGCTGTTTGGAGTCTTCTGTGTATGTTGACTAGATTCTGTTGATCTAGGATTGTTGAGTTTTCTATGTCCTTATTGAATTTTTTGTCTAGTTATTCTATCACTTGCTGAGAGAGGGAGAAAGACTGAAGTCTCTAACTCTAATTGTGGATTCGTGTCTTTTTAGTACTTCAGTTTTGCTTCCTATTTTCAACTTTTGTCATTTGGTGCATACACGTTTAGGATTGCTATGTCTTCTTGATGGACTGCCCTTTTTATCATCATATAATATACCTCTCTATCGCTAGTAATTTGCTCTGAAGTCTACTTTGTCTGATATTAATATAACTATTCATCTTTTATTTTGGTTAATGTTTATACGATTTATCTTTTTTTCTATCCTTTTACTTTCATCTTCCTTTTATTGTTATATTTGAAATGAGTTCTTTATAGGGTCATGCTTTTAATCCACTCTGTTAAATGATTTTTAATTAATGTATTTAGATTACTTATATTTAAAAGTGTAGCTGTTGATATGTTAGGGCTTAAGACTTTTTATTTTTTGTTCTCTATTTATCTGTTTTTCCTTTGCCTGTTTCTTTTTTACCTTTTTATGGGTCAGTTGAATGTATTTTAAAATTCTATTTGGATTTATCTATTGTGTTTTTGAGCGTATTTCTGTATATCTCTTGTGGTAGCTTCTCTAAGTATTACATTATGTATATACATAAGTTATTACAGTTTACTTTGTCATCATCTTACTAGTTTGAGTGAAGTATAGAAATCTTACCTCCCTTTGTCTCTTAATTCTCCCCATTTGTAATATAATTGTCTTAAAATGTTTCTAAACAGAACCTCGTAAGGCAGTTGTAACTTTGTTTCAGCTGTCAAACATAATTTAGGAAACTCAAGAGGACAGTGAAAGTATATTGTATGTAATCCATATTTTTGCTTACGGTATTTCTTCCTGATGTTCTGTGGTTCCATTTTTTATCATTATCTTTCGACTTAGAGAACTTATTTTAGCCATTCTTGCAGGGTATTTCTATTGGTGAAAAAGCTGATTAGATATCACTTTGTTACCCTCAGTAGTGTGCTGTGGTGTCATAACTCATAGCAACCTCAAACTCTTGGGCTCAAGTAATCCTGCTGGGACTGTAGGTGCCTGTCACAATGACTGACTAATTTAAAGATCTTGTTCAGGCTGGTCTTGAACTCCTAAGCTCAGGCGATCCACCCTCTACCCCCAGTCTCCCAGAGTGCTAGGATTACAGGCACGAGCCATTGCACCCCCAGCCCATCTGAGAATGTCTTGATTTCTCCCTCATGCCTAAAAGATATTTTTGCTGAGCATAGATTTCTGAGTTGACAGTTATTTGGCACCTAGAAAATACTGTGCCGCTCCCTTTTGGCATTCCTGGATTTCAGTGAGAAACCTACTGCCATTTGAATTATTTTTATCCCCCTGCGGGTGAGATTTTGTTTATTTTCTGAATACTTTCTCCTCAGTTTTCAGAAATTTTATTATGATGTAACTTGGCACAGAGTATTTTTGGTGTCTTTCCTATTTAGGGTTCACTCAGGTTCTTGAATCCGTAGGGTTTATGTCCCTGGCCAAATTCGGAAAGTTTTTGCACATTATTTCTTGAGTCCCCTCATTCCCTTTTGCCTATACTTGTGAGACTTTGATATCACAACTATTTGATCTTTTGTTGTGATTTCATAGGTACCTGAAGATCTGTTCATTTGTTTTTTAGTCTATTTACTATCATTAAGAGAGTGTGGTTTCTGATACTTTATAATTCACTGGTCCTTTCCCTTATTCCGTCATTCTGTTGTTGAGCTTATTTACTGAGCTTTTTTTATTCAGTTATATTTTTCAGTTCTATAGTTTCCATTTGGTTTCTGTTTATATTTTCTATGTCTTTGTTAAGATTTTCTCTTCCTTTGATGAAGCTATTTTTCATTTGTTTCAGCATGCTTGTAATTGCTTGTTGAAGCATTTTATCATAGTTGTTTAAATCATTGCCAGAAAATTCTAGCAGTGCCCCATGTGGGCTCCACTCACATAGCAGGGATAGAGGATATCAGGGGATGAGGGCTTATTGCCAGAAGAAGGTCTTGGATCTCTAATTGGTCTTCTTTGGCTGTGCCCTGCAGGGAGTGTTGGATACCTCCTTACAGACTTCGCTGAGTAGAAGTCTAAGCTTCCCGCATGGCTTTTGCTGGCATGGGTGGGGGTGAGCCCTATAGTGTTTGGCTAGAGTAGCAGTCTTTTTGTCTAAGTTTTCTATCTTGCTAGGCTGCCATTTCCTAGTCTTTTGGCTAAAGACTTTTATTGGGGCTTTGTTTTTGTTTTCCACTGTTGGTATTTCCAAATTGCCACCTTTTCATTTGCAAGTCTAAAATATAATGAGGCAAAAAGCAAACACCGGGACACTTACTACTGAGTTGTTTCTAGTTAGTCTGCCTTCCTCTCTTTACCTTTCGCTTGTTTTATCTGTAATGTTTAGGACTTTTAGTGGTACTTAGTGAGATACATAGGATCGATGTCTACTCCATCTTACAGGAAGTGGACCGCTGGATTATTCCTTTTTTAAGAAAACCTCTGGTGCCTGTCCACTGTCTAAGACTAATACGGTTTCTTGGTTTGTCATTCAGAGAGCTTTCAGTCTATACACAATCTTAGCTTTTTCTCCATTTCCACATACTCCTGTTTGTCTCTGTTGTACCATTGTGTATGATGGAACCCTGAAATTTCTCCTTTGTTCTATAAGATTCTGCACTTTTACTATTTATATAACTAGGCCTTGAGCAGTTTGTTCTTCTTTCTGAAATGTCCCAATCCTTATTTTAGGCTGTATATTCCGTCACCTTGTAACTTGCAGGTTGTTAGGTATTTGTATCATTAAATATTTTGAAGGATGTGGTGCTATAATTATTGCAGAATGTCAAATAATATGTGTGGCACTATAATAGTTTCATATTCTTTCTGAAGTAATTCATTGTAATGTTGATTCTTAAAATACTTGTCACCAACAGATGGTTGTGGAGGACCTACTCTTGTTGGTATTGTACAGAAATCCTAGATAAGTTAGATAATTTAGTTGAATGACATTTCATTCAGAATAAGTGTTGTTAATGCTAAATAATACCTTAATATTTTAGGCTGTGTTAATAATTATAAAGACATGGCTAGTGGTTTTGAATCCTTGCTGTGCATTGTGGAGCTTTGAAATAATTCCTGTGCTGAAACCAGAGATTCTGATTCATTTGGTTTGGTAGGGGTTGTGGAGCCCTGGCATTGATTTTTTTTTTTTTTTCTTAAGAGATAGGATCTTGCTCTGTCTCCTAGACTGGCTGATATTTTTTAGAAGCTCTTTAAATGATTCTAATATGTAACTGGATTTAAAATCTAAGTAAGCACAAGTGTTTTTAGTTACTTCTGAAGTTTTGCTCTGGAATGTTTCCATCGGTAGGCTTAAACTTTGTATTTCAAAGTTTTTACCTTAACAGATTTTTAAAAATTCTATTATGCATCCGTCAAAAGACTTACCCTTATGTTTATAATATAAAGGTTACATGAAATATGATCTGATTTGCAAAGAGAAGACAACATTTTATGAAAATGATCAGTTTTCTTTAGGCCATTTAAAATTATTAAATCCAAGATTATTTTCTCAAACTTTTTTTTTGTGTGTGCGTGTGTGTGCAGTTTTTGGCTGGGCTGGATTTGAACCTGCCACCTCCAGCATATGGGACTGGCGCCCTACTCCTTTGAGCCACAGGCACCACCCTTCTCAAACTTTTTAAAATATTGATTTCTTTAACAAAAAAAGGTAGTATTAGGAATAGTGCGGAGTATAGTATCCTATATAGACCATTTAAACTATACATGTTTTTGTTGAATTAATAATTTCAATCTGATTTTGAATGTTTATTTTTAGTGACCTTTTAGGTCTCTCAGCTAGTTATGTACAAGGAATTTACTGCTAGGGCAGAGAAAGCAAATGTTAGTATTGATTAGTGAGTGTGGCGGTCTTGAGTGTCTTTTGGTAAAATTGCTATAGACATTCAGCATTTAAGTCATGTATTTTACTTAGACTCTAATAAGACTTTTGAATTTTAGTAATAAAAGCAGGTAGGGATAAGGAAAGAAGGGTAGGTCAGAGGAAGGAAAAAAAAAGGAGAAAATAGGTCAGATAGTAGAGAACCTAGAGAAAAAATAGAATTGAAGATAAGAATTCAATTAACTTTTATGACAACAAAGCCTTTCCTCTGAGGAGGAAGAAATTAGGTGCTCTAGTTTGTTATTTTAGAGACAGCCATTCAGTTTGGTTCATTATATATGACCTCTGTGAGAACAATACAGAAAAAATTATGAATTGACACTAACTTTTTCCTACACTTAGTAATTGATTGATAATAACTTTCTAGTTTCTTATGGAAGCTGAGGCGACTACTTGGAAAGTCTGATCTTAGGAAATGGTAGTGAGAATTATTGGATAATTGTTGAATTACTTTTCACATTTTCTGTGTTTTTAAATATAGTGTATACTACAAGTATAATGTGTTATTTAATATATATATTTATGGAAGCAAATAACTTTTTTGAGACACAGTCTCACTCTGTTGCCCTGGGTAGAGTTCCCTGGCATCATAGCTCACAGCAACCTAAAACTCTTGGGCTTGAGTAATCCTCTTGCCTCACCCTTTTGAGTCACTGGGACTATAGGCACCACAGTCTGTTTTTAGTAGGGAACAGGGTCTCGCTCTTGCTCAGGCCGGTGTCAAACTCCTGAGGTCAAGCAATCTACATGCCTCGGCCTCCCAGAGTGCTAGGATTACAGGTGTGAGCCACTGTGCCCACCAGCTGGAATCTAATAATCTTTTAAAAGTTTGATGGATCTATAGTAGGATTACTAAGGGGAGATCAAGGGAAGGTATTAGTTTTTATTATGCCATCAGTCTTCTGTGGGCTTATTCATATAATTTTACAGTTTACCCTTGAACCATGTGGGTTTGAACTGTGTGGGTCCACTTACCCAGATACTCTTCCACCTCAGTCCCCCCCGATACAGCCCTTTTGTTCTTCCTCCTCAAGAAAAAGGTCTTGAAGATGATCCACTTCTGCTTAATGAGTACTATGTGTATTTCTTTATATTATGATTTTCTTTATAACATTTTCTTTTCTCCAGCTAAGAATATAGTGTATAATACATACAACATAACAAACTGTGCTAATCAAATGTCCACATTATCCATCAGTAAGCCTTCCAGTCAGTAGGAGGCAACAGCAGTTAAGTTTCTGGGAGGCAAAAGTTATATGCAGATTTTTCCTGCACTTCCTAATTATAGGGGAGAGGTCAATGCCTCTAAACCCCATGTCGTTCAAGGGTCAGCTTGTATGTAATACTTATAGTGTTATCATTTCAAAACTTGTATGCCCTAGTTAGAGCTCTATCCTTATGGCAGTAGATAAAGCTACCGAATCTCATGGACTCTTTGTGATGAGTGGGGCAAGGGCGGTCTCTGTGCTCTAGACATTGAGGGCAGATTTTGGACTTACCCTTTATGCTACTGAAGGCAGACCTATTGCAGTATTTGGCACATATGTCTAATTACCAGTGCTTACTCTAGAAAATAAACACTTTCCTTATTCTAAAAGAAAATAAACTAAATCCTTATAAAAATTAGACCTTAAAAATATCTCTACATGAACTCAGTGGTTTATTTTATGTCACTAAACTAGACTTGGGATTTAGAAGGAAGGGGCACAGACACAATGGTAAATAAAACTGGCTCAGTCCCTGACCTCCTGAAGCATATACTCTTAATAAATGCTGAATTTTATGCTTATCAGTGTAGGCTGTGATGGAAACATGTCAGAAAGGCAGAGCAAGCAAGGATCAAATCATGTCAGATCCCCCCAAAAGCCTAAGAAGTGATTGATCACCAGAAAGCCATCAGAAAAACCAGGAAGGTGAGGATCAAAGACAACACCAGCAGTGCTAATTTATGTAGTTCTGATTTTACATATTTGTATGTCATGTTTTTTTAATAAAAGCTTTCACATGGATATTTCTGTCATTAATAATTTAAGGATCTCTGTTTCAGAATTAGAAAATTATTTTATTCATCACTGTAATATATCAGAAAGGAGGGTATATGTCACATTTATGATGTTTTCTTTGTTTTTGTTTTTTGAGACAGAGTCTCACTATGTCACCCTCAACAGAGTACTGTGGCATCACAGCTCACAGCAACCTCAAACTCTTGGGCTTAAGCGATTCTCTTTTCACAGCCTCCCAAGTAGCTGGGATTACAGCTGTCGCCATAGTACCTGGCTATTTTTTTTTTTTATAGTTGTCATTGTTGTTTGGCAGGCCCACGCTGGGTTCAAACCCACCAGTCCTGGTGTATGTAGCTGACGCCCTAGATGCTGAGCTACAGGCACCGAGCCGGTAATGTTTTCTTTTAAACTTCTTTGCTATGTATAAAACGGTCTTAGTTTCAAGCACTAGTTAAATTTTTTTATAAAATTGGATTTAAATCAGGAATTACTTCTTTTAAAGTACCAAAAAGATGATTCTTGATCTTAAATATTGTAAAATAAAACTACTTTGGTTTTGTGTTATTTTATTTGCATAAATTTATTTTGGGTCCAATTCATGACTGTAAAACCTGTGAACTACAAAGTGTTTTTTAATCACCCAACAATAGAATATAAAAATTGGGTCACATTTTCTCAGATCCTTTGGAAAATGCATGCTCCAAACCATCAGTGACACATAGTTGGCTGACAATAAATCTTAAATTTAAGGAAAAAGAAATAAAATCAAAATACTACATCAAATTATTTGTTTTGCAAAACCGAGTGTGAAAATTGTTCTAACTTAGATAACAAGCAAGAGCATGTGTCATCTCCCCTGTGAAAATGTTTATTAGGCTTAAAATTATTTAAAAAAAAATTAATATTTTCCTTGTCAGCCTACTGATTATGACTGAGGGCTCCATAATATTTTATTTTGTATCATTTACTGTATGCTTGTATGATGTGTGTATGTGAACATACTCATTTTAACAAACATTGTATGGGAATCTCTTGTATCCCAGGTAATTCAAAAAATAAAAATGATTAAAAAAAATAAAAAAAAACAAAAATGATATGGTTCCTTCTGTCGGTAAACTCACGTTAGGAGGGGAGGCAGGGAATAAGTGTAATAGAGTAGAAGGTAAATGATAGGACTGAGGAGGGAGGGCATGGTCACATGTCCTCACATTGAGTGTTGTGTCAAGGAAGGGTTCACAGAGACTGTGAACCTGAGACAGGGTTTAAAACATGAGTAGAAATTTCCTAGACAAAGGATTGTCAATGATGACATTGACAGTAGAGGGGACAGCATAGGTCAGGGCACAATCATGTAACAGCATTGCACATTCCAGGAGCTGTACTTGGTTTCTTGCTGATGAGAAAGATCTGAGAGAGAGAGAGAGAGAGAGAGAGAGGTAGTGGTGTAGGCTATTAAGTATGAAAAACTTGATGTCCTTAAGGACTAAGTTTGACTGTTGATATCTCTGACATTTCATTTTGACATTTGTTTTTTGTTTTTGTTTTCTTATTGTGAAAGTATATCCTCATTCTTCCAAATGCATGTTTTGGCTTGCGATTCTTTCAAAAATTTCTTTTTAGAGCAATTTTTGTGAAACCATGGATAAGTCAAAAGTTTGTGTTATTTTTGAATGTAAGTTTCATTGTGGAACCAATATAATGCAGACCACTTGAAATATCAATGAAGTGTTTGGGAAGGATGTGGCTGATATTCTGTCCTTGGTCTGAGAAGTTCAGTTCTGGTCATTTTAATCTTGAAAATGAGTTTGTGGATGATCTGAGACCAAAGTATATAAAGATGAGCTGAAAGCAATAGTGGAAGTGAATCTGTCTCTGCCTGTGTGTCAGTTAGCAGCTAGGTTTGACATTACTATACCAGCAGTATTGGACTGTTTGAAACAAATTGGCGAGGTAAAAAAGCTGGACAGTTGGGTTCTGTGTGAATTAAACAGGCATCAGAAGAGAAATTGTTTTGAAGCTTGCATTTCTTTGCCATCACGACATAAAGGCAAACCATTTCTAGACCGTATTGTTATGTGTGATGAAAAATGGATTGTTTCTGATAATTGCAGGCATTCTGTACAATGGTTTGATAAAGATGAAGTGCCGAAACACAGTCTAAAACTAAATATTCAACAAAAAAAGCTAATGGTGTCTGGTGCCCAGCACTAGCATTATCCACTACAGGTTCATGAAATCTGGTCAGTGGATTACGGTGGCTGACTTCTGCAGCCACCTGGATGACATGATCTTGTCAAAGAGTTGGCCATGACCATTCAGGATTTTCAAGTGAATTAGTGAGATGATTAATACTGTGAGTAGAGGAAGGTAAATTGAAAGGGGGTTGAGTCTATAATCAGGAATTCTCTGAGAAGTTATTTAATAATTGAGGCAATAGTGCTGTTGAAGAGAATAGGATAGAGTCAGCAGTTTTGTGCCATTTGTATGTAGAGGAAAAGGATAATATGAGGATTTCTCTTACATTTTTTACTTTTTTTTTTTTTGCTTCCATGAGAGTTATTTATTGATTTTAACACCATTGGAATAGAAAAGGTTTATTCCAAATTCCCTTCCCACAATCCTCCCACAATCTTACTTATACTCTAAACTTATATAGGAAGGAAGCCAATTGAATACTAGAAAGATAAATGCCTTTATCAATTTTCAAAAGTTGCAGATGGTAGCATACAAAATAATCGAAGAAAAATAACTGCTAGAGCTTCACGTTGACCTCATGGAACTCTGGAATTGTGAAAACACATTTTAAAAATCAAAGTATCTTGCTGGCTTGCATGAAGAATGTGATTTAAAAGAACAAGACTTGCCTTTTCAGAACTTCCAGATTATCATGACCTGAAAGCAGTTCTCCCAGATAAATCCACACAACAACCACATAATAGGTATCTTCTTTCCTTTCTTCTCTGACCTCTGCTTTGATGCTTAACGGGTCATTTATTGCCAGATACAAATTTGAAAAGCAATAGTTGCTTAGTCTTTTGAAGATTCTCTAATACATTGAAGCTGCTTTGGGTACGTACACAGAAGGAGTAGTATAGTAAAATTATAGCCTCAAGTTTGTTTTTAATTCTAATTTTACCTAGAATTTTTAAAGAAGGTTGGGAGATGGGCAGGATACAGATGGAGTTGGGGGGGTATTCGGAGACTCGGGGGGGCCGGCAGAGAGGATTATGGACTCCCCAACTCCAGGGTGTACCATCAAACTGCTAGTCGGTATGGATTCTGAATGGTGATCTTTCTGGCAGATGGTGGTCAAGTGCCTTTAGGAATGAGGGTTTTCTCTAAATTTCACAAAGTCATTGAATGGCCTGAGTCAGAGAGAAGGGAACCCTAGAAAAATGATTTAAATCCTAGCGCATTACAGGTCAGATGCAGAAGAATTGGGGCGGGGAGGGGGATGGTTTACAAGCCGTTAGCATAACTTTAAAAAATTTCCAGTTTTATAACAGAAACTAAAGCTGATCGAGGATAAAGATTATTTCTAATTACTCTTTTTGTGCCATTTCCTTGTTTCTTTTCGTCTGCATGTTTAAATTCTGTGAATTATTCAATTGCGTAAGCTCTTCGAATAAGCCCAAAGTTCTTGGACACAATCACCTTCCCGTGTCTCTGCAGCCTTTGTGACTCTTCCCGCACCTCCCGACACTTGTTTGGCAGTGGCCATGTACCACCAAGGATTGTGCGAAGTTCCTGGAATAGAAAGGAGGAAGACCTGTTTCCCTCCCAGGTCCCTCTCACCTGGTGTCCTGTCCCAGACCACATGCAACACCTTGTATGCAGAGTGGTGGGAATCAAATAGGATGCCAAAGAGTTCGGGGAGGGAAGGGTTTCTAAGAGAAGGTGTTATCTTGATTCTGCATCATAAATGGGTAAGAATTAAATTTGTGTACTTTTATACATATATACACACATTGTATATTTTATATACAAAATAAATATTTTATATATGATATTTTATAACTTATTTTAATAATTTATATATAATATATTTTATATACAAAATGTTAACTGACCTAGTTTTGACTAACAGGGCATCTAGTTAAGGTGCTGCTATATTTATATGCTTCTGATAAATACAGTGAGCACTTTACTGTAGAAGTTCCTAGATACCTCCTGCCCCTAAAAGCTACCAGCAGGACTGTTGTGTCTTTTATCTGAGTGATTTGATTCTTTGGAAAGATTCGTGGGATTTCAGCAAGTCAAGCTTGCTTAACCTCCAGGGCTCATGGTGTCCGGAAGCCTCAGGTAGGGGCTGTAAGACCTGCAAGGTATGATGTGGAGACTGGCCGGCCGTGAAGCAATGCTGCAGACCAGGGGTTTTAGAATTTAGGGACCACGAATTATAGTGATGGCTGGTGATGATGACACAGTGATCAGTTCCAAAGTAGATCTGGGAGAATATTCATGTCTTTAGTTTTACTTTACGACCTTGTAGAATTTGATATTCTTATTTTGGTCATTTTGTGGTTTGCCATCATCGCCAGGGCCTGTAGGCTTTGCTGTAGGGGAGACGGAGCTCACAGGAGTCAGTGACGGTACCTGTCCAGCACCTACTAGACACACGCTACCTCACTAGACTAGAAACGATTTCCTCGGTATTTTCCTCTAATATTCTTTCTTTTTTTTTTTTTTTTTT
>CAUYON010007856.1:0-15818 GCA_963573935.1 Arctocebus calabarensis | reverse complement strand
CATTCTTGAGATACTTTACTAATAAGAATATGTTCCAGCTCCAGGCAGGTAAACATAAAAGACAATGTCTCCATCTTTTTTAAGGCTGCATGGTATTCCATAGTATACATGTACTATGATTTGTTGATCCATTCATGTGTCAATGGGCACTTGAGCTGCTCCTATGACTTGGCAATTATGAATTGGACTACAATAAACATTCTGGTGCAAATGTCTTTGTTGTAAAATGATTTTTTATCATCTGGGTATATACCTCGTAGAGGAATTGCATGATCAGACAGTAAGTATACATTAGTTCCTTGAGTATTCGCCAAACTTCTTTTTAAAAAGGTCATATTTGCTTGCATTCCCACCAGCAATGTAGAAGTGTTCCCTTCTCTGCACATCCACACCAACATCTAAAGTTTTGGGATTTTGTGATGTGGGCTAATCATACTGGAGTTGGTGATATTTCAAAGTGGTTTTGATTTGTATTTCTCTGATGATTAAAGATGGTGAGCATTTTTTCATGTGTTTGTAAGCCATACTTCTGTCTTCTTCAGAGAAGTTCCTGGCAAGAGAAAAAAATTGTATTTTTAAAAGCATAATTTAGGCCTCTGTCTTTGTCAGTGAAAATGGATAAGATTTTACAATAACCTATAAAAGAAATTAGTATTTTCTCTAGACATATAATACACTTATTTTAGGAAACCAAGTTAGGTGTTCTATAGCCACTTTAACATTTTTGGCACAGAACTCTAAGCTATACTTTCTCTTAACTTCAAGTTTCTATGAGTAGTTATACACTTAAACCACTAAAAAAAAAAATCTGACAAAGCCAGGTTTAAAATCTGGCAGTGACATTTACTAGCAGTGGAAATCTATATTTAACCTAAGATTGCTGTGGCTCTTGTTTTGTAAATAAGAATGGTGCAAAGCTCAAATGCAATAATGTATATAAAATGCCTAGCCTAGCATGGGCACACATCTTTTGTAAGGTCCTTTTGCCTTATTGAGGGCGCACACTGGAAGATAAGATCCTCATCATATCATCCATGATCTTTGCATGTCATTTCCTGGTCTCTCTGTGTCTTCTTCTCAATCCCATTTTATTTATATGGGAGTCTTGGAAATATGATGTGATTTAATATGTAAGGGTGTGTGTGTGTGTGTGTGTACGAGTGAGTAGTTTTTCCTGTTTTGCGCCACAAACTTTATTAATCTCGCACATCTCATGCCTGGTAGTGCACTGGTGCTTTAACGAGGCTTCTTTCAATGAACCCCAAGTGAAAAATTCCTTATCCTGTTCCAGTGGCAATAGCTGACACTTGGTGCTCTTCTCTCGCCAGGTTCTATTCTATGTGCTTTACATATGTAGCTCACTTTGATTTTCCCAGCACAACAAGAAGTAGGCATTATTATGATCTCTGTTTTATGGACAATAAAACAGCATGAGAAAGATTAAGCAACTTGCCAAGATCCAGTAAGCTAGCAAGAGGGGGTGTTGATAGCCTAGGATGAAGGAAGGAAGGGGATAGAGAGGCGAGGGAAAGGGGTGGGTTGATAGAGGGAGGGCTAATAGGGGGACCACACCTATGGAGCATATTTCAAGTACAAGTTGGATCTATCAGGTGTAGAACACAAATGTCTTAATGCTGTAATTGGGTAAATGAGGTGAAAGTTATGCTGATTAGTAGCATGTAAGCACTCCAATTTGTACAAATAAACACATTGAGTCCCATAATGGCATAAATGTATGTATGATCTATGTACAAATGACTTGATAAAAAAAAAAAAAAAGAGGGGGAGCTGAATTTCCAGCTCAGTTGTCTGGATGCAGAATCTGTTCTGATTTTACAAGCAAAGAACACAAGATCCAGTCCAAAGTTTCTAATATCTACTGTTGATCTTAATGCATTCTTGAAAAAAAAAACTAGAAAAATTATAGAATTTATTTTCTGAAAGTTTGCCTCAATTCAACGTAAAACATTGTATGGCTTCTGCCTATACATGGAGACATGTCTAAAGAAATGAAGTTTCAGTGCTAAGAAGCCTGATATTCTATGGGGCTTACTGACCTTTATCCTTCATGACCTTGAATAAGTGTAGGAGGTTATGATAATATGACATAAACTGAAGAGCTTTTGTAGTTCTCCATGCCTATTATTTTAAGTAATGATATACATGAAAGTAGCTTAGAAAGTTGAGCAAAGCTGTAGTAAATAACCACCAGATATAACTCCCATTTGAATCCTTCACTTGTTCAAATTTTCACATGGCTCATTTATTCTTTCAACAAATGGTTGAATAAGTAAATGAGCCATGCTCACTCTTATGGTTGTTATGCTGATGCTAATGCTGGAATTGTGAGGGCAAAAAAGATGTCTGTTCTGAGTGAACAAACTTTTCATTTGCAAGAGAGAGACAATAATCAAAGATCTGTTGAGTTATGTGTTGTTTCTTTTTTTTTTTTTTTTATAATGTCATACCTCCTTCCCCCATCTTTTCTTTCATGGTACCAAGAATGTTAATTTTTTCCCTCCCACCCCCAGTTATGCCCCAGCAGAAACAAACTTAAAAGAAATCCCTGACTTATCACTCAGATGAAGATTCTTAGCTATCCTTCCCAGAAACCAAACAAGTCTGAGCCTAGGGGATGGAGAATGAGAAGGCCCAGCGGCTACTCAAATGAAAGATGGTAGAAGGGACCTAATATTAGGAGGGGAAAGGAAACTTTTGGTTATGAGATCCATACAGCATGGAAGAAAGATCAGAGAGGACATATAAACACTTGTAAAGCTCCCAGAGGAAATGTACGTACAGCCCTCTATGTCTGGCACATTGTGTGCCATAATTATTAGCTATTATAATTATCATCCTCTTCATTGTTTTTCTATTTTAAACATGAGAAGTCCTTTTAGCACCATGGGATCCAGAAACCCATTTCCAGTTTTGGATCTAGACTGCCAAAGCCCTGCCCCTGACACCTCACTCAATTGTCTCACTCAGTCTCACCCAGTCCGCTCCAGGCTTCCATAATAACCTTCAAGGTCCTACTCAGTTTATCTCCTCCTTTGGCCTGGGGAAGGTTTCCCTAATGTCAATATATCTCCCAACTCTTATCATAAGGATGACCTATGCTCACTTCTATACAGAAGTGGGAAATTCATCTTCAGTGAAGAATAAGAATCCTCCAAATCAATACTTTGTCTACAAAAATCTAAATCTACTTGTATCAAAAGATATATGCACTCCCATGTTTAATGCAGCACTGTTCATAATAGCCAGGATATGGAATTAACCTAAGTGTCCGTCCATGGATTAATGGATAAAGAAATTGTACCTACACACAATGGAATATTATAAATCCATTTTCAACAACATGAATGGAATTGGAGAACATTATACTGAGTGAAATAAGCCAAGTACAAAAAGACAAATCTCACACATTCTCACTCATATGTGGGAGCTAAATAGTAAAACAATTGCTCTCCTGAAGACAGAGAATAGAATGATGGTTACCAGAAGCTGGTAAAGGTAGAAAGGAGGTGAGTATAAAGTAGTGATGGTTAATGAGTATGAAAATATGAGTCAGTTAGACAGAATAAACAATATTTGATAGCCCAGAAATGTGATTTAATCAGCAACAAGTTAGGATATACTTCAAAATAACAAAAAGAGTAGAATTAGAATGTTCCTAATGCAAAGAAATTATAGATACTTGGGGTGATGGATACCCCAGTTGCCCTGATTTGATTAATTCACATTGTATGCCTAAGTCAAAACATCACATATACCCTGTAAAGACATACAACTATTGTGTTAATAGTTATTTAATAATTAAAAATAAAAAAATCCAGAATAAGAACGAGGATGACAAGCATTGCTTTTACTCTGCAGCAAGTACTTGAGATTCTCTGCTGGATTGTGTTGGAGACTATACAAAACCCAGGAAGATATGCCCTAATGCTTTAAAATTGTTACCTAAGTGGATTAGGTAATGGGTCTGACAAGTACTAAAACAACCCACTGTTAAGAAGTGGGGATATACTTCCTGAGCTGAGTGGGCCCTAAACAGCCTAACCATGATGAAACAGGTGGCAGATACTGGAATTGAAGGAACTCTGGCCGTGGAGGCTGTGCCCGTGGTGGCTGTGCCACAGGTTTCACAGGGGACAGGAATCTTCCACAGTGGCCAAGGTGATGTCTGCAGCAGCTGGCACCAACAGGGGTGGAGTTTCCATGGGTGTCTACTCTGCAGTCAGTGGGGGCAACTGGACTCTCCATGTCATCCAATATCTTTCTGGGTGCCACTGGGTCAATTTTGGGAGCCTGGTTGAGGGATTCAAAAAAGAGATCTTCTTCTCTCTCAGCTGAAACTGAGGCTAAAGGGGACCAACCAAGAGAAAATGTACCTCAAGATCAACCTCCAAAGTCCCCTCATTCAAGTCCATAAAAACACAAGAAATAAAGATCATGTAAAAAAAAAAGTGGGGATATAAAAATTTTAGAATAGCAACTCAGGAAAGAGACATGTTAGAGTAGAACTAAAGTAAATTTTTACAGACCAGACCTCAATTATGGGACAGAGGGCAATTTAACACTTAAAACCTTCATTTCCTCATTTTTGAGTAGGCATTGAAGCTCCCAGAGAACCTGTAAGGATTAAGTCAGATATGAAAGTGCCGAGAACATTGTTCTTCATTATTTGGATATTCAATGACATCTCCTATTCTTCCTTTAGAAGAGGCTCAGAGATAGTTGGATGCCAGCTAGAGAATATCTAGGTCAAGGCTGACGCTGTTCACATGGCTTTTGTGGCTATTAAGTATATGCTTGAAATTAGTTCACTGCATTCTACTCCATCAGTCCCCCTATCCTGCAAGATTTATTCTAAAAGACAAAATATTCAAAGTTAGGAAACTGTGTAATGTATGAAAAATGGTTCTTATTTCTTGGAGTCACTGAAGGGACAGATGTACATCTCTTTTTATTTGTGCTGGGAATTCTTCCAAAGTGCATTAGCACTCAATCTCAACCACTTGGAAACTAATGCGTGGCCTCCATACATTGTTATCTGAGTCAATCACACTGCACTCTTCCACAAGCCCATCAATTGGATCGTACTTCTTATTTAACTTTTGTCATGGTCTACAGTAGGTAATATAGTATATATAAACCATTTATTGTGGTCTCAACTTAAAGTACAAATTCGTTTTTCTTCTAATTTATAGAAAAATTGAGAAAAATATATTTAAAGTGTAATGGCTCTTTGGATTTAAACTTGATGTACTTTGGGTTTAGAAAGAGTGCTTGTCAGGAAATCATTACCCTGCTGAGGTTTGACTCACACATCTATTTTTGTACTAATCTCCCATCAAGGAACAAAATAGTCTTATCCTTACAGTGCCAATCAGCCTACCCCCCAAAGCCATCAGTCAGGTATCATTTTCCACTTATATCTTTATATGGGATTTTCTGTCACTGCTATCTGATGGAACCCCAAATAACCATCTAGAAGTACATATCTATATGTCACTGTTTTAGATCAATTTAATCATTGATGGAAAAGTTGATTTTTAAAAAGAATTTAACCATGAACACATAGACAAATGAAACTATTTTATTTATATTAAAGTATGTGAATTTTTATATGTTTTGTTTCTCAGTTTCTCAGTTGATCCCAAGCCTGGAAAAACTTTAATAATACCTTTAATTAAATAAAGAAATATAAAACAAGAGGTAATTCTGTTCTTTCAAGTTCTAAATCACCAAAAGGATGATTATTTAAGCATCTGAAATCTTGCATGTGTAAATGGCTGTGGACTTAAGAAATCTTCTCAGAGCCCATGATTGAACTTGCTAGGGAAGTGGTAATTGAGTAGCAGGGGCAAAAATAGCACTCAAACTGGAGCTTCATCAAAAGTAGCTCTCCCTGTAGGATGTGAAGTAAAAATGCAACATGACAGGGAGACTCATGTAAAAGATACCCAACGAATGCTCATTCACCGAAGAATTAAATATGTGGCATTCTGATAAAATAGAGGCTGTAAATGAAGAATAGTTTTAGTAGCTAATTAAATTATTCTTTCAAAAGTACAAAGAACCAATTATTCACACACCATCTGAGTTGTGTCTCCCTTATGTGTTCACTTTACAAAAGAAAAAGACAAGTAAGCCATTTGGACAAGTTGGTGAAGGAGATGTCACAGGATGGAGAAAACATCCTGAAACCCTGAACTCCTACAAACTGTGTTCTTTGTGAATACCAGTGGTGTTTGCTCACATCTCTGATAACTGCCTAAAGGAATAAAGTCTATATATAATGAAATTGTGCATTAGTACACAGAACACAAGCATGGGTCCACAGGAGAATGCATAGCCCTGTTGATAGACAGTAATGATATCTTTGTGAATACAAGTTAATAATTTTAATTCTTCCCATAAATTTCTGTCCATTTGAAGCTTTATATCTCAAGTTTATCTTCTCAGGGAATGAGGCATTGGGGTGGGGAGGAGAGGAGGAGAGAGAGAGAGAATTTAAGAAAGGACTTGTTACATTTCTTTATAAACTGTTTTAACCAACATTCAGGACTCAGCTCACAGACTTTGCCTAGAATGTAGAGAAAATCTCTTCCTCTCTCTTCAAGGTCATAAAACTTGTTTCTCTCTGATCAAAAGGAAATATGAATTGAAGTGAAAGAGAATACCTTCTTTTTGTTTCTGGAGTTAGAGAGAATTCATGAAATTAAGACAAAAGTAGAAGAGGTAAGAGGTAATGTGTCTTCAGAAGTGAGGAAAAGCTAAGGTCAGTGGAAACCCCTTGTCCTGGATTTCCCCATAAGATTTAAAGAAGAGTCTGTCAATCAGCACCAATTTACACCAATGTAAACCAGAGGGTACAGTGTAGTCTGGCAGACAAAAAAGAGGCCCTGTTATTTGGCTTTCAGCTCCACTCATGATTTGTGTATAGCAGGAATGGGACCCAGCAGTTCCTGTAGCTCCAGAGTAGAAGTAGTGTGCAGCTCAGCTGAGAGCAATGATCCTGTTGTGAAGCCCACCATAGGAAAGATGGAGCAGAATATGGCATATCTATAGCAGCAGTTGGAACTGAGGGAAGGGTAAGTCATTGAGGGAGGGACAAACTGAGAGGGGCCAGATATTGAATTATGCTAGTCAAAGATATCAACTGCTAATGGGAGCAGGACCACCACCCATGACAGGTGGACAAAGGGATTATACCAGAGCCCCAAAGTGCCAGAAGACTCCACCCCCAAGAACCCATTCTTTTCTTTCACCAAAAGGTTGAACTGCAACACACTTTATACTTGCCCAAGCACTACTTGGAGAGGAATTGGAGAAGGAGGCAGAGGAAATAAAACAAAATCTATTGTTTTCTTAGTGAGTTTGAATGATAGCCTAAATTAATACTTTAAATAATTTAAATTACTGAGATTTGTTTCCTCAGGCTTCCATAATAAAATAGCATACAGAGAGATGCTTAAGCAAAAAAAAAATTATTTCTCATAGTTCTGGAGTTTGGGAATTCCAATGTCAAGCTGCCTTGAAGAATAGTTTTATTGGCTAATTAAATTATTCTTTCAAAAGGTTGGGTCCCTGGTGGGGGCTCTCTATCTTGCTTGCAGAGGGATGCATTTCCTTGGTGTTCTCACATGGTATAAAGAGGAAACTAGTCCCTCTTCTTCTTCTTTCAAGGACCCACCCTACCCTTCTGCCACATTTAACATTTATCATCTACTTGCAGCTCATATCTTCAAATACAGTCACTTTGGGGATTAGGACCTCAACAAATGAATTTTACAGGGACCCAATTCAACTTTTCTCAACTAGTAGATATTGGTTTTCTTCTACCAAGTGGACTGAAGTTTTGCTTCAGAGAAACAAAATTAATAATGAACAAAATTAAAAAGCCATACCTTACCTGAAAGAAAAGCTGTATCTGTGTGCTCTCTTTGAAGACATGCCCTGGGTCATTAATGTCTGAAGACCATCTTAGACCAATAAACTGGCAATAGTGCTGTGGGCCTACTGTTGTTCATTTTCTAAATCCTCCCGTGTTTTTACAATAATGGTTCTGCCCTTAGTACATACTCTGCGTGTAGAGAATGCGTTTCTCAGTAGATTTGATTGACTGGACAACTTTATCAAATGAGTTGCTACTTTATGGAAGTGTTGATCCATCCCAAGAAATTAATGACTCGTGTATTTTCCTAGTTCAAGGTTGAAGAAAAAGTACTAATATTACTGCATGGGGCAATGTAATAACAGGCAGGAAAAAAATAGGTTTGGATTAAATATACGTGGTCCACAACCTAATTCCAATTCTGATATTCCCTTCTAAAGAAATCCTAGCTTTGAAACATTTTGGCAAAGCTAGCCTATAAATAAATGACTGCTTTCTGCAATGGTGATAAGTAAAACCAAGGGCATCCTCCTCATGGCTTTGTTTCTTCCTCACAACATTGTGGGAACGTGAAAGGGGACACTTATGGGTATCATGAAAAAAAAAAAAGGATCCAACCAGAAGTCATAAATCAGATTGTAATATATCTATATGGAAAACCTTGACATTCTGTTAAAAATATATTCACTTTATAGTATTTGCTACACTGGTGAGAAATGGAATTCAACGTTTCTTCACAAGCTTTGTAACATGAAGGGATTATTTTTCCTTCAAAATCACCACAGGCATCATTATTTGTCTCTCAACTGAAATCTGATTCCTTAAAGGTGAAGTTCCTTGTCATAGTGGGAACATGCATTGTAAAGAAAACCAGGGGATTTGCATTCAAAGCATATTTCTACTACTTGGAAGTCATTTGTAAAGCCTCTTTAATTGTAAAGGGCCCCATCTATCTCAACAGGTTATTCTAAGGGTCTAAAGAAAAATAAGAAGTCAGTCACAAATACAGATACAAAATTGGTTGTCTTGAAAGAAACATAGATGGGAATAAAAATATTTAAACTTTTCTCTACTTACACATCCACAACTTCCCGAACAGATCATTCCTTTCAGTGATCTCTGTATTTGTACAACAAAGCATAGAATTACTCATCTCAAAGATGTGAAAAAAGGTGAAGAGTTGGGGTTAGCTTGGAAGTAAAAGAGAGGAAAAGGAATTATTCACTGAGAAGAAATGACACCTTTAGGATGCTCTCTTGTCCCTGACATTGTAGTACTTAATCTTAAAAAGCTTCACTGGAGTTAGTCTTACTTGGTTGAGTTTTATTTGGCTCAGTCAAATTGCTATTTTGGTAGACTTATTGCTCAACAGCTGCTCATCTAATCAAGAAAAAGCCAAAGCTCAATGAAGAGCCATTTCCTTGCTTCTTTTTCATTCCTGTGCTAGTGACAATTGAATTACATTTTCAGATGAAAGAAAATTTAGTGTTCAATAAAGCCAGCTGCAGAAGACTGAAAGTCAGCTAGAAGTCATATCAAGACTCAAGATATTTATTTTGCTTGGAATAATGACCTATGCTTTTTATTTAACAAGTGTGTCCCTTGTTCCTTCTATAAGTAAATGTGATATTCTGAGTAAAGCTACTGAATTTCTCCTAGAATCAGTGCCACATGCAAATAGAGCCTCTCTATTAATTCAGACAGGTTCAAAGTGACCTCCTGTCCACACAAGTAGTGGATATCCTAACCCAGGTAACAACAGAATCTTGGTTACTGAACTCGCAGCTTAGTTCTGCCAATGATCAATGACCAATGACTCTTCCAAGTAGAGAGTAAGCATGGTGAGGTTTCTGGAGACTGTAATATGGAAAATGTTGTGTGTTATGTCAGCATTGTATAACTCCAGGGGGCATCAAACATACAAAATACCATGCTGTGTATATAGTGACTCTACAATGTGCATTTTTCTAGAAAGAGGGACCATAAATTCCATTACTTTTAAAATATGTTCCTGACTCCCAAAAGTTAATGACTATCATTCAATTTCAAAAAATAGAAAGTGTCCTCTTTTTATATTTGATTTCTATTTTTTCTCCATTATGCACAAGAGCCAAAGTGGCTTCCATTTATTTAGGTTAAAAGCTTGGATTTATAGTTAATTGATTATCATTTAAAGGCAAATTATCCATATTCTTCACTTTTCAGTAATTTTGGCTTATTTTATTTTTGGTTATCTTCACTAATTGATTATAAACTTATTCTCCAGAAGGCATATAAAAGGCCAATGAGATGAATGTGTTACTTATTAATTCTGCTAAAAAGCTAGATAAAGGTATGTCAATATAACTGACTGATTTTCAATAGGAAACTGTTCTATTATTTGACATTTTCAAACCTTCCTGTTATTCACATATAATATGGAAAACCTTCCTTTTCCACTGACACTTGGAAAACAGCCTTACTAGAAATACAGTTGTTTATTATACTGTATAAGACATGTGCTTTTCTTTCTGTTTATCCAACAATGTGGTTTTCCAAAAACTTATCGGAAAAAAAACACATTGGCTATCAAATGCAATAAATTGTCAGTGAGTGACAATTCATTAATATCATGATGCTCCATGAAACAGGACATTAAAAACAAAAAGAGGTGTGTGTGTGTGTGTGTGTGTGCGCGCGTGCATGTGTGTCTTGGGGGCAAAGGGAATCTCAAAAAGTATTCAGAATAGAGATCAAGTGACTAGTATTCATTCTATAGTAACCCATCTTCCTAATGAGGACTCTGTAGCCTCTTTTTCACATTCTGAAAATAAGGAAATACATAACTTGCTCACTCACACCAAATAAACACAGCCCAGAATTCATATGCAGTGCCAGTCTCTGCCACAGTAATTCACAAGAGCATTTTGCTGCTCAGACAGAAGGAATTCAATCACCTAGTGCAGATAGTGAAAGAGCTTCATACTTTTAATCAGATATTGATTGATTACCATAATATTCTCCTGTAGCAATAACTGCAGCCATAAGAAATAGTAGGAAGAATGGAAGACATAGTCAGGAGGATATGAAGTAAACAAGTGTTTGAGACTTGGAAACTGCAAAACAACAGCAATTGATACTAAAAAGCTTTGTTTCACTTGTGCAGCCTATAATATAGTCTGCTGTTACTGATCATTGGGTTACTGACAGTATGAGATTTGTAGACAGTATGCCAGTGTTAATAATTATTGTGTCTACTACATTTCCTGCCAGATCTCCCAGCTAGTCAGTACTACGGGTGGCTCAAGAAGTCAAGTTCTAAAATGACAGGTTCCGTTTTTTATTTCAGGCTGCCTATAATGTGTATAACTACAAGTGTCATATAATTATGCTGCTGGACTTTTAATAGAGTTTATACTTCTTCCTTTGTAGAACATGCAACATAATGTATATAGACTTGTAATGCATTATTTTGATGAAGAAAAAACCAGGAATAGTATTGCCCATCTCAGTATTCTGAGGCTTTTCTGGTTGATAAAGCTTTGCTGTGTGTCTCTAACTAAGGACAACTGAGCCAGCATGGTTGTGTTCACAATAAGAGAAAAATTACATTTTACATTTTCCAAACATTTATAGAGTTCCCACCCTCTACACAGGATTGTTCCAAACACTAAGAAAGATGATAGATGCATTACCATCCTCAAAAAAGAGACAAAAAAGAAAAAAAATGTAAAAAATATGGACATAGAAAATTCAGTTCCAATTGATTAACTCAGCAAACATATACAAAAACCTGTATAAGGGATTTTGAATTTGTATAAAAATAAATAGCAGCAGGAGTAGTGCAAAGGCAAGGAGCGTTGATGTGCTAAAATTTGTGACCTTATAAGAAAAAATGTTACACCAGACATAGGGATATAAGCAAGTACCCTTATTCAAAGCATGCTTAAATTAAAGAAATAAAGCATTGCTATAACTCAGTATTTCTGAGACCCTGATATGCCCAAGGATATATGTTAAACATAGAGTGGAAATTTATCAACATCTAGACGAAACAAAGAATTATATTATTGGGCCCACTAGAGAAAGTTTTCTCCAAAGAGCATGATACTACAACTCTGAAATAGTTAGGATTTATCATAAGATGTCATTATTATTCTCAACTTGGAAAATCTTTGCCCTTTCATTGCTGAAATATTTTTTATGTTATCTCTGGAATAGCTTTAGTGTGCTACTGAGAAGACACACATTATAATCACTTTTTAAAAAATAGGTGTTAGTCTGAGGATCATTTAAATTAATCTCCTGAAACTACGCCCCCCCCCAATGGAGGTATATGGATTACCTAACTAAAAACACAAAACAACCAAAATAATATTCAATGACTTCAGGAAAATGAACAAAATTAAAATTTCCACAAAGATAGAAAATATAAAAATGAACCAAACAAATGTTGAAGTTGAAATACATAATAACTGCACTGAAAAATTCACTAGAAGGGATTAACAAGAGACTTGATCAAGCAAAGAAAAACAATAATGAAATTAATAAAAGAAGCAAAAAGAAAACATTAAAAGAGAGTGGGAAAAGGCTGACAGGCTTATGAAACACCATTGAGCAGACCAATATATTCATTATATAAGTACCAGTTTAGAAAGAAAGGGGTAAAAAGTCTATTTAGAGAAATTATGACCTCAAACTTCCCAAACTGGGGTAATAAAATGAACATTCAGATTCAAGAATCCCAAAGAACTCTAAATAGGATGAACACAAAGATCAGATTGAAGCACATTCTAATCAAAATGCCAAAAGTCAAAGTAAAAGAGAATTTGGAAAGTAGTATTATGTACCAGGAAAGCTTCATGAGACTATCAACAATTCCTTTACCTTGTAAGCAAAAAAAGAATGGGATAAGACATTCAAAATGCTGAAAGAAAATAACTGTCAATCAAGAATACTACTTTCAGCAAACTGTCCTCCCAAAATGAAGGCAAAAGAAACAAAAGCTGAGTGAGCTTGTCACCACTACATCTGCCTTACAAGAAATGCTAAATAGAGTACTTCAGTTGAAATGAAAGTATAAAGCTCTCTAGAAAGGTAAGCATATAAACAAATACACAATACTGTGATACTCTAATGGTGGTAAATAAATCACTTTTAATTCTGGCATAGAAGTTAAAAAACAAAAATATAAGAAATAACAATAACTATAAAAGTATGTTAATAGGTATACATATAAATATATAATTTGTGACATCAATAACAAAGTGTGTGAGGGGAGATAAAGAAATGGGTAGAATTTTTACATGCATTACAAGCTGTCATCAGATTAAAATAGAGTGTTATAACTACCAATTGTTCTACGTATATATTTGTTAAATACAAAGAAAACACCTGTAGAAGACACAGAAATGAAAATGAGGAACGAATCAAAGCATATCATTATTAAAAAAAAAAAAGAGAGAGCGAGGAAAAACAAAAGAAGACATTAAGAAAGAAAAAAGAGGGGCAGAGGCAAGATGGCTGACTGGAGCCAGTTTTTCACAGAGGCTCCTAGCCAGAAGGAGAGTTAAAGGACAGAAGTTTAGCAAGTAGGTTGATGGTTTGGAGCTGAGTCAAGAGAGAAGGTTGAAGAATGTACATCAACCTTGCTGAGGTGAGCTGCAACCCCAAAGAAACAAACAATAGGTAGATAATCCATCGCCAAGCAGATGGGAGTCTCCTCCCCCATGAGAACAGCTTGCAATATACTCCATACAAACAAGTGAGCGGAGTTCAGATCCCCTCCTATTTTATCCCACAGTGATACAGGATTCCACCACTCAGGGCTATACAGGGAGTCTCCCATTCTCTAGGCCCAGGTGAGCTCAAAAGTCAGACCCCCATTTCCAGGCACAAGCGACAGCCTTTTTTGGGACGTACCCTCTGGGCTCTGATAAGATCAAGAACAAAGCAGCCTGTGATGGTTTGGGGGTGGTTCCACCTTGGGTAGGAGAACACACCCTAATCCCTTCTCAGGGACAAAGACTGTAAAGGAACTGATAACCTCCTCCTAGTGAAGGAGGAACTATATTCATTTGTTACTAAGTGCCACCCATGTGTAATCCTCTAGACTTAAATCCCCTAGATAAAAGAGTTCATGTGGAGACTCCTGAGAGAGTTCTTCAGTTCTTTCCCCTTCCAGAAGCTATGGTGCTTTTTACTTCTTCTGCATTCTTTTCTAACTTCTAATAAAAGTCCTATCTTACCACTGATCTGTGGTCTGTGCGTTCATTCTTCAAATCCCCGAAACCAAGGACTACTGAAGAGTGAAATTCCAGTATCAATGGGAGAGATCCTCTAAAAACTGGAACTCCTTCCCATGGCATTCTCCTACCAGGCATAAAAATGTATAAAACTGTGTATATTCTCTACCTGCAATTCTGAAATACCAGTGCTCCCCTCCACTCTCACGCTAAGGTCTGGAGGCCTGTTGCCCATGGGTCCAGAATCTTGGGCATTTTCTAAAGAGGTGTGGACAGGGTGTGGGCTGTTGCTAGTCTGTGCTGATTCTGCAGCATGGGAGTAAGAAGAAGATGGTGAATTGAGGCTGAGGGAACCCTATGGGAGAGGGAATGTGAATGGCTTAAATTGGCTCTAAAGAGGCACAGATTGGCTGACTGGATACAAAACTCAGGCCAGATATCTGCTGAATACAAGACTCTCATCGTACCTTAAAAGATAAAATAGCCTCAAGGTGAAGGGATGGTCATCTATATTTCAGGCAAATGGAAATAAGAAAAAGCAGGTGTTGCAATTTTATTCACAGATAAAAGAGCCTTTAAACCAACAAAAGTAAGGAAAGACAAGGATGGTCACTTCATATTTGTTAAGGATAACACTCAACATGATGAGATTTCAATTATTAACATTTATGCATCCAACCAGAATGCACCTCAATTTATAAGAAAGACTCTAACAGCCATGAGCAACTTGATTTCTTCCAGCACCACAAAGTCGGAGAGTTTAATACTCCTTTGTTAGTGTTGGACAGATCCTCCAAAATGAAGTTAAGCAAAGAAATTTTAGACTTAAATTTAACCACGAAACAGTCAGATTTAACAGACATCTACAGAACATTTCATCCTAACAAAACTGAATACATGTTCTTCTCATCAGCCCATGGAACATACTCCAAAACTGATCACATCTTAGGTCACAAGTCTAACCTCAGCAAATTATTCCTTGCATCTTCTCAGGCCATCATGGAATAAAAGTTGAACTCAATAACAACGGGAATCTGCATACTCATACGGAAACTAAGTAATTCTTATGCTGACATAAACTATTCTTATGCTGAAGAATAGCTGGGTCATAGATGAGATTAAGAAGGAAATTACCAAATTTTTAGAATAAAACGACAATAAAAACAAGGTTATCAGAACCTTGGGGATATCGCAAAGGCAGACCTAAGAGGGAAATTTATAGCACTGCAAGCCTTCCTCAAGAGAATGGAAGAGAGGAAGTTAACTTAAAGGGACATCTCAAGCAACTGGAAAAGGAAGATCATTCCAATCCCAAACAGGTAAAAGAAAAGAAATAACCAAAAGTAGAGCAGAATTAAATGAAATTGAAAATAAAAGGATTATACCACAGATTGATAAATCAAAAAGTTGATTTTTTGAAAAGGTCAATAAAATAGATAAACCTTTGGCTAACCTAACCAGGAAAAAAAAGAGTAAAATTTCTAATTTCATCACTCAGAAATGGTAAAAGATGAAATAACAGACACCTCAGAAATTAAAAAAATCCTTAATGAATATTACAAGAAACTCTATTCTCAGAAATAAAAAAAATCTGAAGGAAATAGACTCAATATTTGGAAGCATGCCACCTTCCTAGACTTAGAAAAGATGAAGCGGAAATATTGAACAAGCCTATATCAAGTTCTGAAATA
>CAUYON010007855.1:0-12665 GCA_963573935.1 Arctocebus calabarensis | reverse complement strand
GGAAGCTGCAGAAGCTGACACAGTTGTGGAGAGAAGGGAACATTTTCACACTGTTGGTGGGATGGCAAACTAATACATCCTCTTTGGAAGAAGTATGGAGAATTCTCAAAGACACTCAAAATAGACCTTCCATTTGATCTTACAATCCTATTACTAGACATATACCCAGAAGAAAAAACTCATTTTATCATAATAACATTTGCACTAGATTGTTTATCACAGCGCAATTTATAATTGCTGAAATTTGGTATCAACCCAAGTGCCCATCAATACAAGAATGGATTAGTAAGTTGTGGTACCATTCAACCAGAAAAAAGATAGAGACTTTGTATCTTCTTTAACAACTTGGACAAAGTTGGAGAATGTTCTCTTTAGTAAAGTTTCACAATAATGAAAAGCAAGTAACCAATGTATTCAAAACTAATATGAAGTCAATAGATGAACTAAAACATTCTCGCACAAGAGAAAAATTTAATTCAGGATGGGGGGAGGGGAGAGAAGGAATGGGATGGAAGGAGGGAGATTGGTGTCCTCCCACCTACTGAGCACAATGTAAGATTATATGACACACCTCTTGGGGACAGGCAGAACTACAACAGGGATTTTACCTAATAAACACAAACAGTGCAACCTAATTGTACCCTCATATTAATCTGAAATAAAAATATTTAAAAAATTAAAAACAAATTTTGAAAAGAAGATAACGGCTCATTACCCTGTGGCCTCTGGAAAGGTTCCCAAGGTCCTATGATTTGTTCTTCAACGAGTGCTTCTCTAATTCCTGCAGGTGAGAAGTTAGGGATGCTGCCAGCAGGCAGGAGAAAAGAAGGAAATAGCAATGGTTACTGAGTGAAAGCAATTCAGTTCTTTATTATTATTTTTTTCTTGGCTTTTCTTTTGGACTTGTTGAGGTGGTCTAAAGTTAGCTGGGGTATTGCAAACACCGTTTGCCCTTTATGCTCTCACCCAACTTCTGTTATTGAAGAAAACCAATGTAAAATACATACTTCATTTAGAATAAGCTATGCACCAAATGTAAACAATGGTCAGCCCTTTTGGAGACAGCCTCAAATTAGAGCTGTCTTCTTTATAACCTGATTTTCTGTACTTTTTTTGGGAAATAGCAGTCAGATTATAAACTGAGCTCTTCTTCTCTGTTGATATTAAATAACAAGCTAATAAACACTGATCAGAGTTTCCTTTAAAAAAAAAAAGAAAAGAAAATTCAAGATCTAATTAAGGCTTATAGAAAACATTTGGTTGTTAAGATCCGTTTTGTTACCCTCAATCTAGCAGTCAATTTGTCTGCCTCAAACTTCAAACACTATCTCCCCTACAGTCAGCAGCCACTGATATCTCAGATGAGTTCCTTAGCCTCAGCTGGTATTCTCGAGCCTGCCCTGTGTCTAAGTGAGGTCAGCCAAGAATTTGGGCAGAGTTTATAAACTGAATTTAGAGCTTTTTCTCTGGGAGTATCTCCTTCCCAGGATTTTCTTCACTTTCTAGCTGCTGTAGTTACTCTGAACTCTATCCTCTGATTTCTCAACTGTAAAACTGCAGGATTCTATTCCAGTTGTAGCCTGGATACAACTCTAACTGGGCCCTGTCCTCAGGCTAAAAGCTGTAAAGCGGGAAACTTACCACAGTGCACTGGGCTGCCTTCAAGTGTTAAGTTCCCTCCAGTTTGGTTGCTTTTTACAGCCTTGTATGCAGTGATTTTCAATGGGTGTGCTGTGAAAATATTTAAAGATCGTAAAATTATTTGCAAAAGAAGTTCAAAGCACAGTAAGTATATATTTTTTTGGTTAACATAATTCAAGTGTGTTGTGGAAGTTTAACTATAGGTTCAAGTGTGCCATGAGATAGAAGAGGTTGAAAAACACTGCTTTTATGTTTTATCCAGTTATCTGCCAGAGGGTTAGTCCAGTATGAGCTATTCCTTCAGAACTGTAAGTGAAACTCCTAAACCTTCATTTTTGCTTTGCAAGGGAATTTTTATGTACATTTCCTCAGTGTATACAGGCTCTTATTTATTTATTATTTATTATTATTTTTTGAGACAGAGTTTCTCACTTTGTGGCTCTTGGTAGAGTGCTGTGGCATCACAGCTCACAGCAACCTCCAACTCTTGGGGTTAAGTGATTGTTTTGCCTCAGCCTCCCAGGTAGCTGGGACTACAGGCACCTGCCACAACCCTGGCTATTTTTAGAGATGAGGTCTTGCTCTGGCTCAGCCTGGTCTCAAACCTGTGAGCTCAGGCAATCCACCTGCCTCAGCCTCCCAGATGCTAGGATTACAGGCGTGAGCCATCTTTATAAGGCTCTTTTTAACATCAAAAAGTTTGGCCAGGCACGGTGGCTCATGACTGTAATCTTGCACTCTGAAAGGCTTAGGTAGGTGGATTGCTTGAGCTCAGGGGTTAAAAAAAAAAAATTACCAATTTTAGAGAGGTTATAATGTGAAAAAAAGTTACATCTTAGACTTGATGTGGTGTGTGTAAGCCAGGGTGAGACACAAAATTAGGGTTCATGGATAATTAATTTAGGGATTATTCTTATTATTTTGAGACAGAGTCTCACACTGTGCCCTGGGTATAGTGCTATGGCGTCCTAGCTCACAGCAACCTCAAATTCTTGGATTCAAGTGATCCTCTTGCCTCAACCTCTCCAGTATCTGGGACTTTAGGTACCTGCAACAATGCCTGGCTAATTTTTCTGTTTTTTGTAGAGACGGGTGCTGGCTTTTCTCAGGCTGGTCTTGAACTCCTGAGCTCAGGTGATCCACATGTCTCAGCCTCCCAGAGCCCTAGGATTTCAGGCATGAACCACCGTGCCTGGTTGGGATTCTTCTTTGAAACCAATATTTTGCATTGTTCCTTGTTTAGCAACTCTTTACATCCAGGAGCAATGTACTCCTATAGGATTCAAGGTGAGAATTTTTTTCCTAACATGAGAAGAGGGTAGTAACGAAATAGGCAAAAGCCAAGAAAAAAACGCGTTCCTACAGAGCCTGTGAGCCCATGTCCACAGTCCCCGCCTCAGTCAGAAGGCCTCTGGGTTAGGCCACCAGTGGCTTTTATTGGATGCGCAGTCTCAGTCTCCCCTCTAGATCTGACTTGTCATTACAGCTCTTTCTGAGGTAATTCTCCATAATCTCCAGGCCAGTTTATGGAGTCACCTTTTTCAAGTCCACCCTCATCTTTCACAGTTTGGTGGCAAGGTATATACAGAGACTATAGTGGGATCTTAGACTCACCCAGAGGACATACTCTTCTCCCATATTCTCTAAAAATAGTTGTTTTCTTTTCCATTAATAAGGGTGCCTATGGTCCCCTTAAAAGAGATTTGCCCCACAGTTCTCCTACTGTAGTTGAGGCAGGAAGCCAAGTCAGCGAAGTCACTGGGCCCTGTGGGATGGTAAGAGGAGCTGCAGGCAGGCTCCTGGGAACAGGCTGGCCTCTGTCATGGATCACACTTCAGCGAGGCCAGGCATTGACCGACTTTAGAACCATGGGCAAAGAAGCCAAGTGCCATGGCTGGGAAGTCTCTGCCTCAACAGATGAGTGAAGAACGTGGTCTTGCATTTACTCATCCAGCTGTACTGGCCCACATGTGATGAGCAGCAGGAGAATCAAAGTCACTTTCAGGAATGGGGAAAACAATGGCCCCTGGATGCGGTAATCTTGAGGGGGTGGAGAAGGGAAGGTGGATCAGGAAGACTGGAAAATAGCTTTCCCACCTTCCTTTACCCGTAAAGATGAACCTGTAAATTGAGAAGCAGGTGCAAGCATAATAATGATGATATCCAGTCTCCTGGCTTTCAATTATCATGTAATTGCTAACAACACTCAACGTTATATGTCCTGTCCTGATTTCTCCCTTAACTCCATGCTGGTCTACCCAATTGTCTATTTAACCTTTCCTCCTGGATGTTGAACGGGCATCTTAAAATTTAACATGTATGAACCTGAACTCTTATTCAACTCTGCTCTCCACCCAACTAAGTTTTTTTGTTATTTTATTTTATTTTATTTTTTATTTAGGGTTTTTGGTTGTTTTTTGTTTTTTGTTTTTTTTTGTAGAGACAGAGTCTCACTCTATCGCCTTCAGTAGAGTGCGGTAAAGTCACAGCTCACAGCAACCTCCAGCTCTTGGGCTTAGGCGATTCTCTTGCCTCAGCCTCCCGAGGCAAGCCTTAGCCTTTCCTGGGACTACAGGCACCCACCACAATGCCCGGCTATTTTTTGATGCAGTTCGGCCACCCTTGGTATATGGGGCCGGCACCCTACTCGCTGAGCCACAGGCACCACCCTCCTTTTGTTATTTTATCACCTCAGCAAACAGTACCACAATTACCCGGTTATACAGCTTATTTGGTGTTCTTGATTCTTTTCTTTCTTCTGCAGACCATATCCAATCTATTGACAAATCCTAATTATCTTGAAAATATAGTATACTCCAAGTGCAACTATTTCTCCCTTCTTCCATCCCCACTGCTGTAGTTCATGCCCCCCTTGTCTCTCTCCTGCAGTAGTAAACCAGCCTCCTCACGTTTCCCAGCTCCAGTCTTCCTCTCTCACAGTGTCTTTCCTCTGTAACAGCCATCCTCTAACGTAAAGCAGATATGTCACTCTCCTTCCGTTGGGTGTCTTTCCAGCCCAGTTAGAACAAAATCCCAAGTCCTTGCCATGGCATCTGGTTTCTGGTTTCCTTTCTGTCTCCATTTCCTTTCATTCATGCCCAGTATGCTTGACTATCTGGCTGTGTCTTTTTTTTATTTTGTTGAGACCAAGTCTTACTCCATCATCCTGGTAGAGTGCTGCGGCATCATACCTCACAGCAACCTCAAACTCCTGGGCTCAAGAGACACTCTTGCATCAGCCTCCCCAGCAGTTGGGACTATAGGCGTCCCCCACAACCAGCTGGCTAGTTTTTCTATTTTTAGTAGAGATGGGTCTTGCTTTTGCTCAGGCTGGTCTAGAATCCCTGAGCTCGAGGGATCCTTTCACCTCAACCTCCTAGGGTGGTAGGGTCACAGGAGTGAGCCACTGCTCCTGGCCCTTCCTGGCTGTTTCTCATACGTTCCCCCTTTGTTCCACTGGACGCCTTTCTCAGAGGTCTTTCCTAGTTGCCACATTCAGTGCAGCTCCCCCTCCGTCATTGTCAATCCCTCCTCTTTACTTTATTTCCTTCATGCTTTGTATCATTCCCTGGCATTATGTTATGGTATTAGTCTACTCAGGCTGACATGACAAAATCCACAGAATGTGTGGCTTAAACAACAGAAATTTATTTTCTCCTGATTCTGGAAGCAGAAGTCAAGATCAAGGCACTGTGAGGTTTGGTTTCTGGTGAGGCTTCTTTTTTCTGGCTTTTAGATAGCCACATTTCTTTATTTTTTAATTTTTATTTCTTTCAGACAGAATCTCACTTTGTTGCCCCTGATAGAGTGCTGTAGCATCATAGCTCACAGTAACCTCAGACTCCTGGGCTCAAGCGATTCTCTTGCCTCAGCCTCCCAAGTAGCTGGGACCACAGGTGCCTGCCACGATGCCCAGCTATTTTTAGAGGCAGGGTCTCACTCTTGCTCAGGCTGGTCTGGAACTAGTAAGCTCAGGCGATCCACCCACCTGCGTGCAGGCAAGCCTCCCAGAATGCTAGATTACAGGAGTGAGCCCCTGAACCCCTTGGCCACCTTCTTGCTGTGTCCATACATGACAGAGAGAGAGAATGGAAGACAGCTGTCTAGTGTCTTTTCTTATAAGGATACTAATCCCAGCATGGGAGCCCAACCCTTATGGCCTCATTTAACCTTGATTACCTTCTTAAAAGCTCTATTTCCAAATACAGTCACAGCGGTAGTTAGGACTTCCATGTGTGAATTTGGAGAGGACACAGTTCAGTCCACAATGGTTACATAAAATTGTTTACTGGCTGTCTTACCACTAGGATAAAGCTCTAATTAATAGGAAAAAGACTTTGTCTATTTTGGTTAGCATCATATCCCTAGGACCTATTAGTCCTTGGCCCTAGTGGGCTTTCACTGAAGAACTGTTGAACAGATGAATCAAATAATAAATGAATGGATGAAACCTAGAAGTGATGTCAACCCCAATCCATAGCTGGCTGGCTTGCAATTTCCCCTTGTTTTTATTTTATTTTATTTTATTTATTTATTTATTTATTTTTTTGTATCTCACTCTGTTTTCCCAGTATGATTTTTAGCAGGACTCTAATGAAAGGGCACCTGAGTCCTAGCTTAGGAGGACTACACAGTCCTGTTCCTGCTGTTTACTTAGTCAGGGGACCATGATTGAGCTCTGAGGGCATCTTTTGTAAGGGGCAACCGTAGCTGCCCGGGAGCTGCTAGAAAAACTGCCTCCATTCTCATTGGGATTCCTTGGCTCACATGCTGCCTGCAGTCACTGAATAGGAAACAAAACTCTTCAGCAACCACAAGTAATTAAAGGAGAAAGGGGGATGTGGAAGGAGAGAATGGGGATACCAATTACTTTAAAGTATACGATGTCAGTTTAAATAAAGATGGAGATTTAGTGAAACTTTACTCTCCACATTAGAGATTTAACAGGCAATTTCTTTAGATTTAATACCTTTGAGATTAATTTCACCAAGGTAAAAATATCACTTTATTGCTTATGGACAAATTAGTGAATTTTCCTCCCTCTACCCCAATAATCAGATATTTTGCTTTTTTATAATACCCTTAACTGGTGCCAACATAAGTTCTATTTGTTTCTCTGAGTTCCACTTATGAGAAGGTTGCCCTTTTGATATATTCCTGATCCTTGAGTTCCTTCTTTTTTTTTTTTGTAGTTTTTGGCCAGGGCTGGGTTTGAACCCGCCAACTCTGGTCTGTGGGGCTGGCGCCCTACTCCTTGAGCCACAGGCACCACCCTTTCAGTTTCTTCTTTCAACTGGCACTCATTGTGGGAATCTTGATTTTTATGCAAAGCCTGATGTTTTATAAAATGTAGCCTGTTCTCATGCCAGAGAGACCTTACAAAGCTGAGCAGTTCACAAAGAATGCTTATCCCTATCTTCTGGGGCCAAAGTACTAGGACAGGTTTCATAATCTGTGTAAATGCTTTAGAGTATCTCACATCTCACATTACAGAGGCTTTCAAAAGCATCTCCATCATTTGTTTGGTTTTTGTACAATGCATGGCAAACAAATTGTAAAAATGAATTTTATTTTTGTTGGGACAGAGTCTCACTATGTTACCCTTTGTCGAGTGCTATGGCATCACAGCTCATAGCAACCTCAAACTCATGGGCTAAGTGATTCTCTTGCCTCAGCCTGCCAAGTAGCTGGGACTTCAGGTGCCCAGCACAATGCCCGGGTGTTTTTTGTTGCAGTTGTCATTGTTGTTTAGCTGGCTCCGGCTGGGTTCGAGCCCACCACCCTCAGTGTATGTGGCTGGCACCATAACCACTGTGCTATGGGTGCTAAGCCAAAAAAAAAAAAATGAATTATATTAATAATACTCTGAGGAAAGATCCAAGTCTGGGAAAGCCATAAAGGTAGCCACTTTTTGTGAAGAGTTCAGAGTACCACAGATTTAGAATGTTTTCAGTTCATGGAGTGAGGAAATATAATGGAGGAATGGGACAGGCAGGTACTGTACTCCTGTTAGGAAGAAGAAGCCACACATGGGATCATGTAAAAGCAGCATTAAGATGACAAGAAATTAATTAAAGGATGCCATACAGAAGCCAAGTGAAAAGGAACATGGAACAATTCAATAAAAATTCTTTTTCTTTCCCAACCATTGTAAAACTGAAGAAAATATGTTTTTCCTCAAAGCACCAATACCAAACACTGAAAAATAAGGAGTGGTAGGAAAAACTGGAATAGTTGGGGAAGATTTTATTAGGTCTGGGTAAAAAAAGATGAGAGTTCATTCATTTAATCAGCAGATATTTGTTGAGGGTCAATTTTATTCAAACGAAAATAAGATGTATTCTTTATTCTAAAACAGAAATACATACATTTAAGATGAAGGAATCATCATTTTATCATTTAAATCATAACCTGGATCTATAATTGCCACTGCACTTACATTGTTTAGCATCACCAAAAGATTACTGAAGGTTAAAATTTGGTAGCATTTAACCAAGCCAGAATTCCGAAGGTGACACTGACATTTTTTCTTTTTTGGGAGACAGGGTCTTTCCCTTACCTGGGCTAGAGTATGGGCGTTGTTACCACAGCTCACTGCAAAACCTAGGCTCAAGCAATCCTCCTGCCTCAACCTTTTGAGTAGGTGAGACCTCAGGCTTGTGCCATTAGGCCCAGCTATGTTGCTCAGGCTGATCTTGAACTCACAGCCTCAAGCAAACCTCCTGCCTCAGCCTCTCAAAGTTCTGGTATCGCATATCTAAGCCATGGTGCCTGGCCTGGCCCTTCAAACTTACTCATGAATTTTCAGCTGCCAGATTTGTGGTTTTCATTAGTGTAAAAGTTGGTGATAATTAAAATGTTAAAAATGAGTGTTATATGTTATCAGGACCAAATAATTTTCCTCATTTTACAAGGCATTTTGCTGAGTCTGTGTGTTTTATCAGATAGGAAACGATAATAAAGAATGGTGCATGGGGTAGGAGATGCTTTTGTGAATTAAAAGCTCTATAGCATACTTTTTATTTTGTTTTTTAGACAGAATCTCACTTTGTCACTCTTAGTAGAGTGCCGTGGTGCCCTAGCTCACAGCCACCTCAAACTCTTGGGCTTAAGCAATCTCTTGCCTCAGTCTCCCAAGTAGCTGAGACTATAGGCACCCACCACAATGCCTGACTACTTTTTTAGAGATGGGGTCTCACTCTTGCTCAGGCTGGTCTGGAACTTCTGAGTTCAAGCAATCCACCTGCCTTGCCCTCCTAGAGGGCTAGGATTACAGGTGTGAGTCACAACATTCTGCCCAATATAGCATACTATTTATAAACATAGACTCTGAATTGATTTCAAAACTGGCTTTAGCCACCTGTAGTTAGTTCAACTTTTGAGACTCAATTTCCTTATCTGTGAGTTAAGGATAATAAACCTACCCTGATAAGGTCATTGTCCTAAATGTTTAGCACAGTGCATAGTACTTAATAAGTGTTTAATAAATGGAAGCTATCATTTTAGTATTAGAAAGGCAGATTCTGGAATATGCTGTTTTCTGAAATCAAGGACTAATAACTGGCTTTTTGGAGTTGAAACAATTTCTTGGAGAGTGGTTGTAAAAGCTTTTCCAACAAATGATTTCTGTCAACATGAATTTAAAATATTAATAATTATAAGTGGGTTAGAAAACTAACCTAGTAGAAAAACAACTTCCAATTTCCTCTACCAACTACTAACATTTTTAAGTCCACAGGGTAATATCAGAGCTTTGATAGAATTCTCAAATAAGGAATCCTTCAAAAAATGCCAAAATGAAATGAAATGAAATAAAGTGAAGTAAAAAAATTTTTAAAAAAAAAATTCAGATTAAAAATGAGGGTACAAATGATTAGGTTACATTGTTTGCCTTTGTTAGGTAAGGTTCAAGTTGTAGTTGAGCCTTTCACCCAAGGGGTGTGTTATATACCCTTACATTGTGCCTATTAGGTGAGAGTTCACCAATCTTCCTCCCTCCTCCCCCTCCCCATTTCATCCTCCCCTTCCCCCCCCATTAGAGTTTGTTTATCTCTCATGTGGGGGTGTAGTTGTTTATCTATTGATTTCATATTAGTATTGCACACATTGGATACTTGCTTTTCCATTCTCTGATACTTTACTAAGGAGAATGTTCTTCAACTCCATCCAGGTTAATACAAAAGAGGTAGGGCAGTGCCTATGGCTCAGTGGGTAGGGTGCTGGCCCCATATACCAAGGGTAGTGGGTTTGAACCTGGCCCCAGCCAAATTGCAACAAAAAAAATCCAGGCATTGTGGTAGGCACCTGTATTCCCAGCTACAGAGAGAATCGCCTAAGCCCAAGAGCTGGAGGTTGCTGTGAGCTGTGATGCCATAGCGCTCTTCCAAGTGTGATAAAGTGAGACTCTGTATCTAAACAACAATAACAACAACAACAACAACAACAACAACAAAAAAGGTAAAGTCTCTATCTTTTTATGGCCAAATAGTATTCCATGGTATACATATACCACAATTTATTAATTCATTCATGAGTTGATGGGCACTTGGATTCCACTTCTTAGTGATTGTGCACTGAGCTCTAATGAACATTCTACTGCATATGTCCTTATGATAAAATAATTTTCTTTTCTTTGGGTACTTAGTAATGGGATTGCAGGATCAAATGGAAGGTTTACTTTTAGCTCTTTGAGGATTCTCCATACTTCTTTCCATAGAGGCTATATTAGTTTCCAACCCCACCAGCAGTGTAAAAGAGTTCCCCTCATTCATGATAGCATCTGAAACTTTGGGACTTTGTGATGTGGGCTATTCTCACTGGGCTTAGGTGATATGTCAGGGTGGTTTTGATTTGCATTTCTCTAATGATCAGGAATGATGACCATTTTTTCATGTGTTTGTTGGCCACTTGTCTGTCTTCTTCAGAGAAGATTCTGTTCATGTCTTTTGCCCACTTATAAATGGGATTTTTTTTTAATTGTTGGGGATTCATTGAAGGTACAAGAAACCAAGTTACACTGATTGCACTTGTTAGACAAAGTCCCTCCTATAATCCTGTTTTGCCCCCAAGAGGTGTGGCACACACCAAGACCCCACCCCGCCTCACTCCTTCCCTCTCTCTGCTCTTGCTTTCCCCAACCCTCCCTCCTTCTTTCTCTCTCTGCTCTCCTCTTCCCCCAACCCCACCATGTCATTAATAGTCCTCATATCAAAATTGAATACATAGGATTCATGCTTCTCCATTCTTATAATGCTTTACTAAGAATAATGTATTCCACTTCCATTCAGGTTAATACAAAGGATGTAAAGTCTCCATTTTTTTTAATGGCTGAATAGTATTCCATAGTGTACATATACCACAGCTTTTTAATCCATTCCTGGGTTGGTGGCCATTTACACTGTTTCCACATTTTGGCCATTGTAAATTGAGCTGCCTTAAACAGTCTAGTGCAAGTGTCCTTATGATAAAAGGATGTTTTCTCTTCTGCATAGATGCTCAGTAATTGGATTGCAGGATCAAATGAGAGGTCTAACTTGAGTTCTTTGAGGGTTCTCCATACTTCCTTCCAAAAAGCTTGTATTAGTTTGCAGTCCCACCAGCAGTATAAAAGTGTTCCCTTCTCTCCACATCCATGCCAGCATTGGCAGTTTTGAGATTTTGCGATGTGGGCCCTTCTCACTGGGGTTAGATGGTATCTCAGGGTGGTTTTGATTTGCATTTCTCTAATATTTAGGGATGATGAGCATTTTTTTCATATGTTTGTTAGCCATTGGTCTGTCTTCTTTAGAGAAGGTTCTGTTCATGTCTCTTGCCCATTGATATATGGGATTGTTGGCTTTTTTCATGTGGATTAACTTGAGTTCTCTATAGATCCTAGTTATCAAGCTTTTGTGTGATTCAAAATATGCAAATATCCTTTCCCATTGTGTAGGTTGTCTATTTGCTTTGGTCATCTCCTTAGCTGTACAGAAGCTTTTCAGTTTCATTAAGTCCCATTTGTTTATTTTTATTGTTATTGCAATTGCCACTGCAGTCTTCATGAAGTCTTTCCCCAGGCTAATATCTTCCAGTGTTTTTCCTATGCTCATTGAGGATTTTTATTGTTTCATGCCTTAAATTTAAGTGCTTTATCCATCTTGAATCAATATTTGTGAGTGGAGAAAGGTGTGGGTCCAGTTTCAATCTTTTACATGTGGATATACAGTTCTCCCAGCACCATTTATTGACTAGGGAGTCTTTCCCACAAGGTATGTTCTTGATTGGTTTATCAAAGATTAGGTGGTTGTAAGATGTTAGTTTCATTTTCATTTCCTGGTTTTCTATTCAATTCCAAATGTTTATGTCTCTATTTTTGTGTCAGTACCATGTTGTCTTGACCACTGTGGCTTTGTAGTACAGCCTAAAATCTGGTATGCAGATGCCCTGGGCTTTATTTTTATTACCCAGAACTGCCTTAGATATATGGTTTTTTTCTGGTTCCATACAAAACAGCATCATTTTTTCCAAATCTTGAAAGGGCCATGTTGGTATCTTAATAGGAATGGCATTGCATAGGTGGATTGCTTTGGGAAGTATAGACATTTTAACAATGTTAATTCTTCCCAGCCATGAGCATGGTATGTTCTTCCATTTATTAATATCCTGTGCTATTTCCTTTCTTAGGATTTCATAATTTTCCTTATAGAGGTCCTTCACCTCCTTTGTTAGGTTTATTCCTAGATATTTCATTTTCTTTGAAGCTATGGTGAAGGGAGCTGTGTCCCTAATTAGCCTCTTATCTTGACTATTATTGGCGTATAAAAGACTACTGACTTGTGGACATTGATTTTACATCCCGAGACATTACTGTATTTTTTTATGACTTCCAGGAGTCTTGTGGTTGAGTCTTTGGGCTTCTCTAAGTAGAATATCATGTCATCAGCAAAGAGGGAGAGTTTGACCTCCTCTGCTACTATTTGGATGCCCTTTATTTCCTTGTCTTCCCTAATTGTATTGGCTAGAACTTCCAGCACTATGTTGAATAG
>CAUYON010007852.1:0-28534 GCA_963573935.1 Arctocebus calabarensis | reverse complement strand
TGATAGAACAGAACAAGTTCACAGAATTTCTGCCCTGTGGAGGAGACACTTGGCTGCTAATAGTCCTGAGCTTCAGCCCTTTGTCTCAGCTGTCATCCCCTGAGGGCCAGGTGTGGCCGAAATTTAGCAAAGCTTTGGTCCGCTTTGGCCAGCTGCTTTTCGGCCAGCCACTTTTTGGCTCACTCTCTCACTGCTCCCAAGCCAGGAGAATGGCACAGACTAGCGGAAACCCACGCCCTGTCCACACCCCTCGAGAAAGTGTTCAAGAATCTGGACTCTATGGGGGACAGACCTCTAGACCTCAGGGTGAGAGTGGAGGGAAGTGCCGGGAGTTCCAACTTGCAAGTAGAGAATATATACAGTTTTATACAGCTTTATGCCTGGCAGGAGAGTGCCGCGGCACAGGGGAAGGAGGTCCGGTTTTTAGAGGGTCTCTCCCATGGGGTAGAGTGGGAGGACATCTGAACTCTGCTCGCTTTTTTGTATGGAGGTATGGCATATACTGCGAGCTGTTCTCTTGGGGGAGGGGACTCCCGTCTGCTTGGTGATGTGCTCTGTACCTTTTATTTGTATCCTTGCAGTTGCAGGTCGCTCCAGTAGGGTTGGTGTGCGTTCCTCGACCTTGTCTCTTGGCTCAGCTCCAAACCGTTGGCTTTCTCGCTAAATTTCTGTCCTTTAACTCTCCTTCTGGACAGAAGCATCTGCAGAAAGCTGGCTACAGACTGCCATCTTGGCTCCTCCCTGTAGAAAGTTTTATAGTAGACAAATCTGATAAAGTCTACCACTCCAATGGAAAAGATTAGTTTGTTAAAATCCTGCCACTTGTGGACTTTTATTCTGGTCATGGAGCTAGACAATAAATAATTATGAATAAGTAAGATTATTTTCAACAATAATTACATAAATATAAATCCAAAATTATATGACTATAAACCAAAACTATGAAATGTGAGAAAGAACAACTGAGAAGAGATGGGAGAAATTTTTGATTGAATAATTGGTGAAAATCTTTTTAACAATGTGACATCTAAGCGGTAGCCTAGACAGAGGCCTATCTTAAAAAGGAGGGCAGAGGAAGAAAGCATGTTCTATTCAGAGATCAGAGCAAATGAAAAGATTCTTTATTGGTTTCAGGCTTAGAAAATGTGATGAACACAGAGGTATTCAGTGGGTCACACAGAGTATATTAAAGGATATAGCCAGGAAGGTAGACAGAAACAAGATCTTATAGGACTTTGTGAGCTCTGGAAAAAATCATTTATTTTATTGTAAGTGAAATGGGAAATCATCAGAGGCTTTAAGCAGAGCAGCATTATCTATTTCACATTATTAAAATGTCATTCTTTCCTTTGTGAAAATAATTTGGGATGAAGTTGGATGGAAAGACAGGAAACAAAGATATCAATCAGGAGAATTTTATTTCATTGTAGGAAAAATGTGGTAGCTTGAACAAAAGGCAGAGAGGCAAGAGAAAACTTAGTACATATTTTCAATTCCAGTATGAAAGGAAGACAGACTCATTATGAGATAATGAGAGAAAAAAATAAATCAAAGATGAGCCCTACATTTTTTTGGCTCAAGAAAGTTGCTAGAAAGAAGTACCATTTACTAGAAATAAGGAGAATTTGGTTTGGGGGAAAAGTAAGAAATCAAGTGTTCTCTTTGTAGCATGTTAAATTTGAAGTGCTTATTAAAATCTAGCTAGGGATGCCAAGTAGACAGCTGAATTTAGAGATAGGCAGGGATCAAAGCTAAACAACTATACATGTAGAAGTCATCGGCAGATAGTTGAGATCGGGGGGTCAGAAAATAAAAATATAAAGAGAAGAGAAAAATAAGAAAAAGGGCCAAGCTTGGTTGCTGCAGCCCACTCGCATTTACAGATTAATTGGAAGAGAAGCCAACAAAGAGGCCCGAGAAAGGGCATGAGAAAGGCGGGGTCAAGGTGTGTCAAAGAAAGAAAAGAATTTCAGGAAGGAGAGAGCAATTTAGTTTATCAAACACTGTTAAACATTGGAGTAAAATAAAGCCCATGAGAGCAGACAAACTGGAGAGAACTGGTGAGAATAGAAAAAGTAGTTTCAGAGTGATAGAAATAATGGAAGCTCAGTTGGAGGAGATTGAGAGAGCACCTTACCAATACTGGAAATGTACTACTTCACCATAATCCGTACTCTGCACATTAAACATTTAGTCAATAATTCCACAATTCATTTACGCAGTCAGTTAATAGTTTTCCCCTAGCTAGAAGATGATATTTCATGGTATTAAGAGATAGTCCCTGTCCTTGAAAAATTTTTCTTTTAGATATCACATTACTGTCAGGAATATATCATTCATTTCTGAAAATTTTCTGTTGTCATTGGTTACTTTTGTCTCTTCCAAAAGATGACATAAAATTTTCTACCTCCTCAGAAGGATTGAAGCTAAAGCTTGATCTAGTCTTATACTTTTTCAAATTCTTCACCCTGAGAGAATGTTTTTGTGTACCATATAATGTTTTTCCATGTCTAATACATTAAACATTCTTTCATAGTTTTAAATAAAAGAGAAAATGGTTATTTATACTTATATCTTCTTTAATAAATTATTTTCATTTGCCCTCTATTCTTGTCCTAAATGACTTAGCAGTGACAATTCATAGTCACTAACTGACTATGAATAGATAAATTATTAAAATCACCAGTTCTTCAATAATACTAGAGAATTTGTTACTATGAATGAATTTCTTAGTGAAGTAATCAGATAGCTTGATATTGATTTCCTACCTTGTGACAATTGGTGGCATTTCCGAACTAAAAATAACCTTTATATTTAGGGAATCTTGTAAAGAACAAATAGAAATAGAATTTGAAGCATATACACATCCATTGTTAAATCAGAAGTAGTCATTTTTTTCCTTTTCCATAATCCAAAGATATAGAACTGTTCTTTTACCTTATTGACTTGAAGTACAGGTAATGTGTACTTTAATTCCATTTTATTCTCAAAATGGAAGGTATTTTGTTTAATATCACTACCATAGAGTTAGGGTTAAAAAATGTTGATCATACAGAAATTTTTAAAACTAAAATAAATACATGGATCTCATCATCCAGTGGTGATTCTGCTAATATTTTGGTGTATAATCCCTTGTAAATATTTCTCTGTGCTTATATCTTTAAATTTGATACCCAAGAGTAGATCTGGCTGGTACAAAATGACTTCTTCATGCTTTGGGGGACTGATTTTTATTCAATTTATTTTTCTGTTTTCAAAGAAAACAGTAGTTTTTGTAAAAATATTCAAGTGCTAAGGAGAAGAAAAATTACTTTCTTCTGACCATTACCATACCAGCACCAGCACCAAGAATCCCATCACCCAGATACACATATAAAAAGAGCCACTGCCAACATTTGGGCAATTATCCCACAAGTATACATTCTACATTTGTAGTCATTATATCTTGAATGGCAATAAATAGGGAACATATTTTTATATGCTTATAACTTGTTATTTTAATCAATCACTCATTAATGAGTACTTGAATTCTTTTCAGTTTGATTTTGCTATTTGAAGTTGCAGTGAACATTCTTGTACCTTTATATTTACACTTTTATCAGTTTATCTCCTTTTCTATTTTTAATCTCCCAGGTGCATTCTCTTAAAATATGATTAAGGTGGTTGCAAGTTAGATGCCATGGCATTAATGCTTATGATGTTAATGGTTTCATTTAAAGTGTTCTGGGCCCTTAGTTTTCTCCTTGGTTTTCTTTTCTGAAGAGGTCAGCGAGGTTAGATGTGGTCACGAAGCATGAGTTAGATTGGAAGTAAGTCACTGGAACCCAATGCTGCCAGACGATTGAGTGTGTGACGTATAATTCTAATTAAATAAAGTTCTAGGAAATACAAACCTATAGAGACAGAAACAAAATCATCAGTTTCCTGGTGATTGTGAAGGAGATAAGGAAACTTCTGGAGGTGATGAATGTAGTGCTCACCTTGATTGTAAAGATGGTTTTATAGGAGGTGTACACGTGCCAAAGCTTAACAAACGGTATACTTTAAACACAGGCAGTTTATTGTATGCTCACTATAGCTTGGCATATCTGTTAATAACACAAAAAGAAACATTAATAATAGTCACCAGAGAACTTTCAAATAAAAAGAGTTGCTGAACTGTTTACCTGATTTTTTTTATATTTATAAAATATTTTATATTTTTCTTTTCAGTTTATAAATTGATTTTGCTACATTTTCTCATTTGATCTTCATTTAACAGTTTTCTGATATATTGGGCAAGTATCTTTGTCCCAGTTTATTGGTGAGAAAACTCACAGGATTAAACTTGCCCAGATAAGAATGCTACACAGGCTGTCACTCTTCCTCCCTTTCTTTGGGGTACCACCCATTCTCTCCCATCTTTCCTTTCACCCCATATTCTCTTCTCTCACTCCCTGCTTTCCACTACCTTCTCTCTTTCTCATCTCTTCCCATTCTCTAATATAAAATAAACTTACACATTTATATTCTAAAAAAAAAAGGGCTATAAAGAATTAAATCTAGACCTTTATCTATGCTAAGCTTACTTTACATTCTGTACAGTTTTCTTTGACATAACACTGTCACTAGATGTACCTTAGACCCAGGTTTTCATCTCTACTTTGATGCCATGCATTAGAAAGTATAAAAATTTGGAGTTGTCATTAAAGGGAAACCAATATCAAAATATATGTTTTATCCAAAATACAGTAGAACTTCTGTAAGCTGACCACCCAAGTGACTGTACCAAACTGCTCAACATACAGAGATGGTCAACATAAGGAACTGGTAAGTACATGTAGTGCATGTCTGGGCTATGCAAATTAGTTCAACTTAAGGAGGTGATCAATTTAGGGAGGTGATCAACTAAGGAGGTTTTATGTAATTGGATGCAAGACTTCTAAGAGATCTTTATATACCACGTTCATGGTGGTGTTATTTGCAATAGACAAAAGATGGAGGCAATCTAAGGGTCTATCAGTGGGTGAATGGTTGAACAAAATGTGGTATATTACTATTTTATTTTATCTGTAGCAATGTTGTTGCTAGAGTCACTTTATCAAAAAGAAACTTGCACTTTGAGACTGATTTGCCCCTCAGCTTGACTGTTATTGATGTGTAGAAATGCTACTAATTTGTGTATGTTTGTTTTGTAACCTGAGACTTTGCTGAATTTATTTATCAGTTCTAGGAGTCTCTTGATGGAACTTTGGGGTTTTATAGGTAAAAGATTATATTGTCTGGAAAAAGCATTTCTTTGATCTCTTCTAACCTAATTTGAATAACTTTAGTTTCTTTCTGTTGCTTGACTGTGTTGGTTTAAGATTTTCAGTTTTTACCATGTTGTATAGAAGTAGTGACATTGGGCATCCTTGTCTTGTTTCAGTTCTTAGTGGGAATGTTTTCAACTTTTCTTCATTCAGTAATGCTGGCTGTGGGCTTGTCATATGTGGCTTTTATAATTTTGAGACAGCATTCTTCTATGCCTCATTTGTGGAGTTTTCATCATGAAATAGTGCTGAGTTTTTTCAAATGCTTCTTCTGCATCTATTGAGAAGTTCATAGGAACTTTGTTTTTGTTTCCATTTATGTGGTGAGGAATATTTATTGATTTATGTATGTTGAATCATCCTTGCATCCCTGTGATGAAGCCTACTTGGTCTTGGTGGATTATTTTTTTTTTGACATGCTGTTGAATTCAGTTTAGTGGTATTTTATTGAGGATTTTTGCACCTGCATTCACAGATATATTGGTCTTTAGTTTTCTGTACAACCAATGAAATAATTAACAGAGAAAATAGATGACCCATAAAATGGGAGAAAAGTATTCATAAGCTTTACATCTGTAAACCAGAATCTACAAAAAACTAAAGCATATCATAATGAAAAAATAAAACAAACTCATTAAAGTGTGAGCAAAAGACATGAACAGAAGTGTTTCAAAAAAAAAAGTCAAATGGCCAATAAATATATGAAAAAAAAAGTTTAGTGTCAGTAATGATCAAGGAAATATAAATCAAAACCATAATGAGATCTCACATTATACCAGTCAGAATGGTCTTTATTAAAAAAATAATAATAATAACAGATGCTCATATGGGTGCAGAAAGAAAGGAATGCTTATACATTTTAATAGGACTGCAAATTATTACAACCTCTGTGAAAAACAGTATGGAGATTCCTCAAAGAACTAAAAGCCAACCTACCATTTGATGAAGCAATCCCATTTTGTGTATTTACCCCAAAGAAATAAGTCACTTTATCAAAAAGACACCTGCACTTGAATATTTATTGCAGCATAATTCATAATTGCAAAGATGCGGACTCAACACAAATCTACAAATTTGTGGATTAACAAAATGTGATATACGTATACCATGGAATACTCCTCAGCCATGAAAAAGATGACTTAATGCCTTTTGCAACAATTTGGATGGAACCAGAGACCATTATCCTAAGTGAAGTAAGTATCTGAAGAATGGAAAAATAAGCACTCCATGAATTAAGTGATGAGCAAACTTGTGCATGGTGAAGGAAAACTCAGTGGAAATCAACTGGGGGTGGAAGGAAAATGCAGGAGGGCACTCGCAAAAGTACTATCAAGTACAGTGAACACTATCTTGGTGACAGGCATGCTTATAATCAAGACTCAACTGTTATAAAAGTGATCCATGTGGCCCAAAATATTTGTACTCCTGTAACATTTTGAAACTTAAAAATGTGCTATATATACACAATAAAATATTATTCATCATAAAAAGGAAAAATTCTAACAGATGCTACAACATAGATTAGCCATGAGTACATTATGCTAAGTGAGATAAGCCACTCCCAAAAGAACAATGTATGGCCCTACATTTATATGAAATATTTAGAATAGTCAAAACATAGAGAGAGAAAGTACAATGTTGGTTGTCAGGAGTTAGGGGATGTAGAAATAAGGAGTTATTCTACAATAGGTACAAAGTTTTGGTTTTGTAAGGTGAAAAGAGTTTTAGACATGAAGGGGGTGATAGTTCATAGTAAAGAAAATATAACTTGTACTACATATCGTTGAACTATACACTTAGAAATGGTTAAGATATTAAATTGTATGTTATATGTATTTTATTACAACTTAATTATTTAAAAATACATGAGGTATTTATATGAAAATTTGGAGAGATGGGATGAATGCCTGGTTTTATTATGCAATGAACACAAAGCTTCAATTATTTATTTTGAAAATGTATTCAAAATATGTTCCTGAGCCATGGTATGACCCTCTCTTGTGAAATCAGGCTGCAGTGAACTCAATAGCAAACATGCTGAGCTTCAAAGTGAAACATAGTCACCCCAGAACCTCCTTGCTTTGATATTTTGAAGAGGGTAGGCTTTGTGCTCTGGATGTGAAGCAGCTCAGAAACAATACCTCAGAATCACAGGTCAAGCCAGAAGAACATCCTAATTCTAATGTCTTGCAAGTATGATAGTGTTATAAAACCATGCTATAAATCATTAAGTCTCATTAGTGCCAAGGGGGCAATTTCCAGCACAAGCTAATTATTAGGCTATCATTTCACTGGTGTAGAGCTCCATGAACATAGATTTCCAAAATGCACTTACTTATTGAGATGATATCCAAATTGTCTATCTCCTACCCAATTTCTAATGTTAGGAAGAATAATCCTCTCCCCACATGGGTCCTGAGTCTGACTATAAAGTAGAAACTACTGCTCTTGAGAGTGTTAGGAAAAAATGTTCTGCCCTCTCCCCTTCACATATGCCACTCTTAGAAGAAGGGCCTTACCTGAATGAAAGGTCACCAAGGTGCAGGTCACAGTTCTCTTTAAGCATCTGCCTGCTCAGCTCAGTTCCTGGCTCAAGAGGCTAAGGCACCAGCCACATAAACCTGAGCTGGTGGGTTCGAATGCAGCCTGGGCCCGCCAAACAACAATGATGGCTACAACTAAAAAATAGCCGGGTGTTGTAATCCCAGCTACTTGGGAGGCGGAGGCAGGAGAATCACTTGAGCCCAGGAGTTGGAGGTTGCTGTGAGCTGTGATGGCACAGCACTCTATCCAGGGTGACAGCGTGAGGCTCTGTCTCAAAAAAAGAAAAAAAAAAAAAAAAGAATCTGCCTGCTCTATGGATTACACATATTTACTCCTTTTTTCTCTCCTGACATGCCTTGATTGTCGAGATGAACCACATATGTAGATAAACTCAGTTAAGAGAAGAGGAGGCAAAAAGCCCCCTCAGGCCTTGAATTCAGGCAATGCATTTTTTTTTTGCCAATAGTAAAGCTGATTGACCAAGATGGAATAGTTTCACCTTTTCTGATTTCTCTCAATAAGAATAGGAAAAAAAATAACATACTGTGTAAAACAAACATAAGAAGACCCTAAAAAGTGGAGACATAAAGGTAGACCTACTATGGACCTTGGGATACAGATAATAAAATGGTAGTAAATTCCCTTATTTTCTTGCCTTTATCTCAGATTTGGTGATAGAAGAGCAATCTGGGAACATAAATGGGAGCAGACAGGAAAAAAAAATCAATTCTGTCTAGCCAGAGTACTAGAAATGATTTAACATAATAAGATAAAAATCTTTTAGATAATATCATCCTACCCCAGACCAGCACTATGGGGTAGACAGACTTGATTATTAGTCCAAGCTGGGTGGTATCAGAGGAGACCAAGTAAGATATGGATAATTTTATCACTATTCAGTGGTAATGAGCCTCACTCCACTGTGGTGTTCTAGAGGCCACTCTGGAGGTGGAACATGGACTTCCACCTCTACCCAGGGGTAATAAAGCAGCTCTCTCACTTTTTTTCTGTATCAGAGGACAAGTCAGAAGCCAAATTTTCCACCACCATCCAGTGGGCAACAAAGAATTTCCCTTTTTTTCCTCTTTGTGTGAGTGGAGGCCACATAGGAAGCAGACACGAGGTGGCCCCAACTTTCCCACATAGCCTGATATCAGGGAGGTCTGATAAAGAGCCTGAAATCCCACCCCCCACTCAGCAGTGATAAAACAGCCCTACTTCTGCCTTGGGGTGTCAAAGGAGGCCAAATATTTAACCTGAACTTTTGCCCCAGCTTGGTAATAGCACTATGGTGCCTTCTCTCTTTCCTCAGTATTTGGGGTCTTACAGGACTGCTGAAATACAAAACACAATACAACTCACTCCCTCATAATATAATGCTCAAAATGCTTAGATTTCGACCCAAAATAGGTCATCATATCAAGGTTTAGGAGAATCTCATCTAGAACAACAAGAACAATAAAAAAAAAAAATACAAAAAACCATCATCAGATAATGACACTTAGATGTTTCAGATGTTGTAAATCTCTGACAAGGACTTCAAGGCAGCTTCAATGAGAAATTCCAAATATGATTAAAATACATGGAAAATAAAATATTCTTGAAATAGAAGAAATAAAAATAACTAAATGGACATTTTAGAACTAAAAAACTCAGGAATTGAAATAAAGTCTCCCTGGGTGGATCCAGGAAAAGAACACAGAATTCAGAGGAAAGAACTGAGGATGTGGAGGTAGAACATCAGCAATTAATGAGTCTGCACAACAGCAAAAATAGACTAAAAACACAAATCTCAGAGATTTATAGGATGATGGAAAAAATCTAACATCGGAGTTCTAGAAAGAGCAGAGAACGAGAGTAAGGCTGAAAAAAATATTTAAATTTGGCAAAAGCCATGAAATCCACAAGTCCAAGAGGTTGAGCATAGCTCAAACCAGATAAACCCACAGAAATCCAATTCAAGATACATTATAATCAAACTTCTAAAAACTAAAGGCAAAACGTTTCTGAAAACAGCAAGAAAACAATGACAACCTACAAATAGTTGAAAAACAGTCTGGATGACAGCTGATTCCTCACCAGAAGTCAAAGAGGCCAGAAGGAAATGGTGTAACCTTTTCAAAATGCTGAAAAAAAAAACCTATCCATTCTGAATTTTATATCTGATAAAATAATCCCTTAGGAATGAAAAGAAAATAAAGATACTACCAGACATTGGAAAATAAAAGAATTTTGCTGCTGACAGATCCACCCTTTAAGAATGCCTAAAGGAAAGTTTCTAAGACTTTGGAAATACAGAAAGAAAAATCTTGAAATATCAGGAAGGGTGAAAGAAAGAAAGAAAGAAAAAAAGAAGGAAGGAAGGAAGGAAGGAAGGAAGGAAGGAAGGAAGGAAGGAAGGAAGGAAGGAAGATGTAATACATTTCCTTCTCTTGAGTTTTCTGAATTATTTTTGACATTTGAATCAAACCATATAACATTGGAAAAAAGAGATTACATATTTTCCACTTTGTTCATGCAGTGATCCCTCCTGAAGGCTTTCAGCTAATGTGAAAATAGTCTGACTGCTCTGTACTCACGCAGCTGCAAAGATGCCCAAGCTGCAACCCCAGGCTACATGGAAAGAGATGTCTGGCCACCTCTCAGCTACTCCAGCTACCATCTGACTGTGAGATACCCCAACTCAGCATCGCCCAACAAAGCCATGCCTGAAATCTTGGTCTCCAGAAACTGTGTAATAGTTAAATGATTACTATTATGTAAACTTCTGAGTTCTAAGATGATTTGTCACGCAGCTGTAGATTACTGGATTAACAATGTGCATAATTTTATTTGTCATCATGGAAAAGCTAATTAAAACACAATGATTATGCACACACACACATTCACAAGTGCAAAAGAATAACAGAACACATTGTCACCCACTCGGATGACAACAACAGAAAAGAGTGACAATACCAAATGTTAGTAAGGATGTGAAGCAACTGGAACTTCCAAACACTGGTACAACCACTCTGAAAACCTGTTTGGCAGAGTCAAAGTTTAACATATGTATATCCTTTGGACCAGCAATTCCCCTCCAACAGAAATATGTGTATTTGCAAAAATATTTATAGTAGTGTTAATGTAATTAAACCCCACATGCAAGCAACCCAAATGTCTATCAGTGGTAAAATTAGTAAAATATTACATATTCATAAAACAATACTATACAGTAATGAAGAAAACTACTGCTACATATAACTAAATGAATCTTATGAACATAAAAGTTTAATAATCTTAAAAGTTAAAGCTGATTATTTACCTAAAAGCTGACATTGGATCCTTGCTCACATATTCTCTTTCTCAGTTGGTTCAGAAACATAACAGAGAATGGTCTTCCAATTAAAGGTTCATTGCCTTCTTTGGTTGAAGCCTCAGATTGATGGATGTCCATTTCTGATCCCACAAATCAGAGTAAGTTGGCTGTTGTAAATAAAAATGAAAAAACCATTAATAAATTTAAATAGCACTTATTGAACTTAGCACAGGAAAAACACCAAACAAGACAGGCACAAGAATGAATGGGGGTAAAAACAACTAAGATTTAGTTATGTGCGCATGCACAGTCTAGTGGTCGCAGGACTCAGCAGTAACAGCAAGAAACAAAATTCCACTCTGTGGCTTCAACTCAAGGGCCTTTAAGGAAGGGATTATTTACAGAGAACTGGGAAAAGATAAGTAAACCAACAATGGATGCTGAGGGGCCCTTGAGAAGCTAGAAACAAGTGAAACCCATTAATTATGACACATAAGCCTGAAGGACAAGAGACAAGATAATGTTGCAAGGGCAGGTAGAAGCAGGGAGAGGGGAAGCAGAAAGACCAACCACTCTCTTCTTTTTATTTTCCTCCTATATCTTGTCAGTGCCTTGTGTTGACTAGAAGCAACTAGAAACCAGCCCTCCATGAAGGACAGGATATGCAGTGTGCTGCGGTCAGTCTTGGGGCACAGAAGAACTTGCAGAAGGACAGGAATGGTGAGGGGAGATGGCACATGAAAGGAACCGGCATAAATGCACTGTATGGATTTATCTCGTTTTCAGAACTATCTCGTGAGACAGAGATCTCATTTTAAATGTGAAAAAAAATAAGATTGCTCAATTCCTGAGTCTAAAGGCTTAAATGCCTACATTATTTTACACGAAGAGTAAATGCCCTGAGATATTTGTTTTAATAATTAATTGTCTGAATGTGAGCCATATTTGACATAATTAGACATGCATTGTCTTTATAAATATAAGCTGATTAGCTACAGTAATTATTGGTCCATATAAAAGAGATGGCTTTTCTACCTGAAATACTTATTGCCTCTTGGTTGGGATTAGGAAACCAGAAAAGGAATATTCAGTATGAGAGCTAGTAGGCAGAGGAAACAGATTCACTAGAAATGAGGAAATAAAAAGGCAGTTTTGTCTTAGGTAGCCAGCGTAGCGAAAGTCCTAGCTGAGTTTCCACAAATAATTTCATTTCCTGACACTTCCCCATCGTTCAGACAAACTGCCAATCTGTTATTCTGAGCATGCAATTTATGCTCCTGACTCCTGCTCTTGAACATGCTTTTCTCTCCGGGCCTGACGTGTCCTTCCTCCCTTTCTTTTCCTAATCTAATTATCCATCTTATTCTTCAAAGCCGAGCTCAAAGGCATTTTCTCCATAAAGTCATACTGAAAGCAGGGACTGTGTCTCATATGTCTCTATACTACTGTTTTATTACAGATAACCTCGAAACATGTAAGGCAGTCTATAAATGTGCTAAAATGAATTAAATTGAGAAGAAACAAGAACTGAGTTCCAAAGATTGCAAGCTTTGGGGGAAATAATGTAGAGGGAAACAGGACACAATAGGTGTCAGATCAAAAAGATACAGCATGAAGAGTTACCCATAATGTATTGCAGAGAGCTGGATCCTGTTCTCTCGCAGCTACCCCGAGGGTCAAGTGAAGGCCTGCTCAGAGTCCGTGCCCAAAGTTCCCCTATCCAGCTTTTTCTCTTTGACAAAATATTCATCCATGTTTCTAGTCCTCTCTCACTTTTTTATTTTACTTTCCTTCTTATAATTTTCAGCGAAAATTGACTTGAAAATTAGTTTTGTGACGAACAAACACACATGCTTTTTTCCCTAACAAAATCATTACATTTTAATAGAATCTTTTCATTCATCTCAAATTGGACTGGTGTAAAAACTCATCTTAAAAGTTTCTCTTGTTCCCAATTCCTTTCCTCCTGAACCCCACCTCCAGGTTTATTTGGAGTAGAATTTTATGGCTTCAGTGAAAACATTGTCCAAGACATGGCACAGACTATGAAGATGAATAAGTTATGGTTTCTGACACCAGGAATTCTGAACCATAGCAGGAAAGATAAGAAAGATATACAATAAGAGGTAGAGTTTTTGAGGTCTGAAAAAAATCGCTTGGGAGAAAAGAGGTGGGAGAATTCACTTCTGATTAAAGGAGAATAGGAAAGGTTTCATGAAGAAAATAACATTTTAGTTTTTATTCATTTCCATTGCTCTTTAAGGAGCAGATTGATGGAAGATGATGATGGATTATTTGTTTCTTTTAAAGGGAGAAAAAAGAATACATTTTATATTTAGGTGAAAGGGAAAGATATAGGCACAGCATGCATATAAATCTGAGGGAAAGCAAAAGTTCAACGCTTTATGGGACTCTGGAAAGTCATAAATTTCATCTTCCATCCAGGGCTACTATGTTAAACAACATCATGAAATGCTATCTGTATCATAGTTTATGTAAATATAAAACATAAGCCTTAAGGAGCCTTTTTATATATTTGTTTCTTATTGTTTTCCCATGAAATTTTAATACCACATATCCAGAGTATGTTTATGTCTGCACTCCGTACATAAAAGAATAGTCTGACTTTTTTTCCCTCTTGCACTGAACAAATTTTCATCCTTTGGTAGATGTCACCTGTGCTGAGAATGAATGTTGTAAAAGAAATACCCATCTATGTTATGGTGACTATCCTTAATGTAGAATAGAATATGAATGTTTCTCCTGGAGTGGAGAAACCCAGCTCCCTCAGGTCACTTTGAATCTCAAGAGAGATTTAACACAAATTTAGGGAGCCTGTGGCAGACAAATTTGAGTTTGAGAAGGTCTCATTTCAGTCTCAAATATTAGGTTAACGGAGTTGAAATCTAAGTTACAGCATGAATAACAACAAAAACTATCGCCAGACATTGAGAGGAATTTTCACATTTTACAAGGCTAATAGAACTTGGTTAAAAAGCTCATCATCATTCACACAAGGTATTTGCGTATGTTGTAGATGTTAATTGAGGATTAGGACTGCTTATGCTCATATTTTGCCACTCCAAATAATCACCTTCATTTTATTAAGCACAGCAGTTGGCCCTTCCTGAGTTTGCATCTACAGCACTAAATGTATAAAAATTTATTACAGCCCCTGTTCAAACACGGAACTGAGGAACTAGCGAAGACCTTGAAATTTCATTTTTTTATCTCTTTCTTAGAAAGAAGTCAGTAAACTCAGAAGAGGTCAGTATAGAGATTTATTTTCACACTGACAGGAACTATTTCCCAAATGCATCAAGATGTTAGAAGATTGAAATGGTTATTGTTCATTGTAGTTTTAAATAACTTAAATAACTTTTTCCCATTTTATTGAGTCATGTATCTTCAGAAGTATTTTAGTTCAAAATTGGGAAGACTCTATTTGAGATTGCTAGCCAAATTTCTTTTTTTCTGTCCATTTTTCAAATGTTGTTCTTTGTAATGGCCAACCACAGTGAAACACTTTTCCTTCTTTTAATGGAATAATCTCTCTTGACACTAAATTAGATACTCTGTGGCATATTCAAGCACAAGACTCAATGACCACTTTCAAGTTTATCAAATGTTAAGAAAATTCTTATGTAGAAAACAATAAGCTTCCATTTAATGCTTAAGATTTCTATAATAATATTTCTTTTTTAATATATCAAGAACCTTAAAGATGTCAGCGACCAGATTGAGATGAGAAGACAAAACCATGGTAAATATTTTCACTCCAACTATTTATTTTTCCCCTCAGTGTTAGTCAGAGTCTTGGCCTATACCATACACATAAATCTCCAATATAGATTTTTATGATATTTTATCACTATAAATTTGGCTGATTTTATATGTAATATTTAAAAAATTTTTTCCATGTTGTAAAAAGAAATACAAAAGTATTTAAGACACTCTCTTCTTTAGAACATGAATGGTAATTCCTTTCTCATCTCTAAAAGAGAGCCCCAGTCCCATCATTCCAGACCTTCAGCAACTTCAAGCTGCCTTCAGCAAAAATTCAAAATTCCTTTGCACGATATATAAACTTGTCTCTAGTCTAACTCCATCTATATTTACAACCATACTTCAAGCGAGCCTTTCTTTTATATAGCCTATGTTCTTGAATTTTTTTAACATGATGTTTTCTTTTATTTTATGCCTCTCTATATGCCACTCCCTCTGTCTTTACCTCCTTCCTTCCCTGATAACTATCAACAATTAAGCACCGACACTTTCTTTAACAAGCTCCTACATCCACATCACACTTTGCGTGCCTCTCTGTCACAACACTTCTCCCACTGAATTGTCTCCTTACTCATACACAGACTTGCTCTGGCTCTTAGGGAGTCTCTCTCTGTGGCAAAAGATAATGTTAACTCAGCTAAGTTTTTATTATGTTATACATTTATATATTAGGATGAACTGTATGAAACTGCTAATATGTCACCATTTTCTGGCTATAAAAATGCCTATACTTACTTATACTCTGTCTCTTTCTATAAACACTTCTTAAAATCAATCAAAAACACAGGGAGGGCTCAGCACCTGTAGCTGAGTGATTAGGTCACCACCCACATACACCAGGAGTGGAGGGTTCGGACCTGGACCAGGCCTGTAAACAATGACAACCACAATGACAACCTGAACAACACCAACAAAAATAGCTGGTGCCTGTAGTCCCAGCTACTTGGGAGGCTGATGCAAGAGAATCACTTAAGCCCAAGAGTTTGAGGTAGCTGTGAGCTGTGATGCCACAGCACTCTACCAAGGGCGACAAAGTGAGACTCTGTCTCAAAAAAAAAAAAATAAAATAAAATAAATAAATAAATAAATAAATAATAAAAGCACACACTGAGACAGAGATAGTTTGCTCACCAAGCATTGCATTTGAGCACTTGCATTTTCTGTCTTCACTACGATACACTAAAAACAGCACATGTGTCTTTCCAAGGTTACTTCTCAGGTTACAATGGTCTGCACCTTCCAGGGAGCACAGCTGTAGGTGGTAAATGTCTACCTTGCATCATGGAGGGCACATAGAACAGAGCCCTACTTATCATGTACATAATCAAGGAATAAATATTGCTGCATTGGGTTACCGATTTTTCAGCTTTAATTTCTGGCTAATCTTACACACTTATACAACCAGATAAAATTGACAAGTTAGTCAGGATAAGGGAAATAAAGATAGAGAAATACAGTCAGGATAAGCGCAAAGTGCAAATCATTAGGTCTGCTCTATACTAAAGATACGATACGTATGTGATGCTGAGCTTCTTTGTGGTTAAGAAAAAAGGATGTGTTGCAAAGTTTAAAAACTCCATAAAAATGAAAACTAACTTGTAATAATGCTTTAAATGCTCAATATATATTGAATGAATAACTCTTTATATCATTGTTTATATGTACATTGTATTTCAAGAAAGTAGAGAATAGCATTAGAAAGATTAGCTTTAGAAAGATTGAAGAGTCATTAGCTTTAGAAAGATTGAAGAGTCTTTATGAGAATAGGTTTGAGAAACTTCTCGCCTGTGTTTATCACAATATATGCTCCTATCAGGGGTGTCCAACCTTTTTTTCCCCTCTGCCTCTCATTGGAAGAATAAGAGTTGTCTTGGGCCATACACAAGACACAAACACTAACTACAACTGATTAGACACAAACAAACAAAAAAATCTGTGCATAATTTTCATGATATCTGACAGCACAGATAAGCAAAACAAGTCCTCACAGAATTGTCACAGGTTGGACACCCCTGCTCCAGATCAGTTGTTTTTCCATCTCTAGAAGTATGAGCCTCAAATTTCTAAATAGCAGATGATTCCAAAGAAAAGCCTGACGAGGTGAACCACTCACTGCGTGCGTGCATCCTTAATAAGCCCTTTTCTAAAACATAATATTCATCTGTGTACTACTAAACTACTACTAAAGGATTGTATGTTAATAAATTCTTGGCTGAGGGGGGAGAATAACACTTTTCATAATTTTATGAGAATTTTAAGGCATAGAGACTCACTGTAAGATGTTAATAATGTTATTCTGTAAACTTTTGGGATAATGAAGACAGTAATTATCTCTCCAGTTACCTATTTCCATATTAAAACATAAAATGTTCATGAATACAAAATATACCTGTATGTAACAAGTAGTTGAATAGAAGGTTATGTGATTATGGGTCATTTTTATTATCATTTTTATACTTTTTTCAAATATTCAGTAACTACATTATTTTTACAATTGTAGAAAATGCATTTTAACACATATATAAATTCAAACACTTCAGCATTTGATTCAGCATGTTCTCAGTACTATCCATCCACCTGTACTTTATCCTGCGGATAGCCTTGAACTATTTATAAACATGATTTTCATCTGAATTTTTTTTGAAAAAAGACCCCATCATACTATTACCCTTTTACTACTTCTACTACATAAAGCTTCATTGAGGCAGAGCTTATCATTATAAATAAGCCAGACAGAGCCATGAAATACAACCTTGCATTTCCACTGGCAAAATTCACAGAGAAACCCACTCGTCGTTTACTTCCATATACTCCAACTTCAACTAATGGACACCAGAACCTCAACCCCAATCGGTCATGTTCTTGTTTTAGTCCATGCAGTCTTGGGTCTGTTATATTGTCTCTTTTCTCAAAGCCAAAATTTTTCAAGTACTTTCTTTCTAAACTTTTTATCCATTCCGAACGCTGGACTACTCATTTCCAGACAGGCATCTCTAATCCTGTTGCCCTAAATGCACACGGCATCTCTGCATGGCATTTAACTTCTCCTACAACGCCTCAGCAAAATGGAAAGAAGGAAGAACGTGAGTTGTTTTAAAATTTAGAGCACCAGTCTTTTTGCTTAACATCCAATAAAAAATTATTGAGGCAATAAATAAACTATGCCATATTTCAATATTCTCTTTTTCTATATAAAACTTGGGAAAGAAAATATAGGCAAATAAATTTTTAAAATCTCCCTTTGAAAACTAACCAAACATAGACTCTTCATTCACCTCTCTTTCTTTCCTCAAAGAAATGCAAGGTTAGTATTTTGATATACAGAGCCAGTAGTAATTTTTAGAATAATCTTCTGAAGGACAGCTTTGCAACATATATATCCAAAGCATTAAATTTGTGTAAACTTTGACACAAAATATTTACCTCTAATAATTGATCTAAAAGAAATAATAATGAATAAGTGTTAAGTTTGCTAATGTTTGTTACAGAACTGTTTATGTTCTAAGTTTATGCTAGCAGCTTTTATCTCAAGATAACATTGTGGTACCTTTTATTTTGTTCTTGTTTTTTTAATATTTAAATTTTTTATAATTTTTTTCCCTGTAATCAAACATAAGAATTTCAGTTTCTAATTTATTCAGGTCCCATTTGTTTATTTTTGTTGTTGCTGTGATTACCATTGGGGTCTTCTTAATAAATTCCTTCCCTAGGCTAGAAGAGTTTTTCCAACACTTTCTTCTAGAATTCTCAGAGTCTCATGTCTTACTTTAAGTCTTTTAGCCATCGTGAGTTAATGTTTGTGAATGGTGAGAGGTGCAGATCCTGGTTCAGTCCTTTATATGTGGCTAGCTGGTTTTCTTAGCACCATTTATTGAATAGGAATTCTTTTCCCATTTTGTATTTATGCCTGCTTTTTGAAAGGTCAGGTGGGAGTAAGATTGTTTTATCTTTGGGATCTCAATTCTGACCCATAGGTCTATATCTCTGTTTATGTGCCAGTACCATGCCAGTACCATGCATCTCTGTTATGTGCCAGTACCATACTGCAGCCTTGTAATGTAGCTTGAAGTCTGGTAAAATGATGCCTTCTGGTTTGTTCTTACTTTGTAAGGTTGCACTGGCTATTTGGAGTCTTTTCTGGTTCCATACAAAGTGTTAGAGCTTTTTTTTCTAGATCTGCGAAGAGTGGCATTGGAATTTTAATGGATATTGCATTAAATTTTAATGAATATGCATGTAAATTACTCTGGGTAGTATAGTCATTTTAACGATGTTGATTTTGCCAATCTATGAACATGATATGTTTTTCCAGCTTTTATATCCTCTGCGATTTTTTCCCCTCAATGTTTCGTAGTTCTCCTTATAGAGATCTTTCACCCCCTTAGTTAAATGTATTCCTAGGTATTTTATTTTCTTTGTGGCTACTGTGAAAGGTACTGAATCTTTTATTTCATTCTTAGCTGGACTGTTGTCATATATGGAGACTTTTAAGGGCTCCTATCATGTAAGGGTACTGAATTTTGTCAAGTGCCTTTTCTGCGTCTATTGAAAAGATCATGTGATCCTTGTTTTTGTATCTATTTATGTGGTGAATTACTTTTTATAGATTTACATATGTTGAACCCGCCTTGCTCTTTGAGAGGAAGCCCACATGGTCAGGGTGAATTATTTTTTTGATTTGCTACTGAATTCAGTTTCCTAAGATTTTAATGAGAATGTTTACATCAATATTCATAAGGGATATTGGTCTGTACTTTTCTTTCTTAGTTGTATCCTTACCTGGCTTTGGTATCAAAGTTACATTGTCTTCAATGAATGGATTGGGGAGGACGCCTTCCTTCTTAATGTTGTGGAATAATTTATACAGTATAAGTACAAGTTCTTTGTAGGTTTGATAAAATTTGGGTGCAAAACCATCTGGTCTGGGACTTTTTTAATAACTAGAATCTACAAAGAACTCAAGCAAATCAGCGAGAAAAAAAATCAAACAACCTCATTAAAATGTGGGCAAAAGATATAACAGAAACATTTCAAATAAAGATGGTCTAATGGCCAATAAACACATGAAAAAATGCTCAGCATCTCTGATCATCAGGGAAATGCAAATCAAAACCACCTAAGATGTTTTATAAAAAAAGACGCTTGCACTGAAATGTTTATAGCAGCATAATTCACAATTGCAAGATGTGGAAACAACCCAAGTGCCCATCAATACATGAATAGATTAATAAAATACAGTGTGTGTGTGTGTGTGTGTGTGTGCACTGTGGAGTACTACTCAGCCATTAAAAAAGGTGATCTACTACCTTGTGTAACAACCTAGATGGAACTGAAGATTATTCTTCTAAGTAAAGTATCACAAGAAAGGAAAAAAACACCTCATGACTACATGTACTCAATAGTTGATTGAGTACAACTAATACTTCCATATCACCTGTTAATCAACAGGTGATATGGAAGTAAAACTCATCAAAAATCTAGTAGGGAGAGAAGAGGCAAGTCAACTCATATGTAACAGGTCCGATGCCCATATTCTGGATGAAGGGCAACCTTATAAATTGACTTAAAATGTACACTTGCAAATTATATAATCAAAATGTGTGTACCCTGTAATACCCCAAAATAAAAAATAAGTTTTTTAATAAAGAATTCTAGTTTCTTATCTAATGATAAGTCTTGTCTACAGCCAATCAGCAGTACTGGTCCTTTGATCATTTTTTATCAAGTTATTTGTTGTTTGCAAATGAGTTATGAGGGCTCCATATATTTTGGATACTAATTGCATTTCAGATATATGATTTATAAGTATTTTCTCCCATTTCTTAAGGATTTTTTTTTACTTTGTTGTTTCTGTTTCTATGCAAAATCTTTTTGACTTGATATAATTCCACTTGTTTATTTTTGCTTCTTTACTTGTACTATTGGTTATACACCTTAAAAATTTGCAAAGATCAACATCAAGAAACTTTTTATCTCGGTTTTATTCCAGGAATTTGATAGTTTTGGATTTTACATATGAGTCTTTAATTAATTTTAAGTTGATTTTTGTATATGGTATAAGACAAGGGATGCAATTACATTCTTTTACATCTAAATATCCAGTTTTCCTAGTGCCATTTATTGAAGAGGTTATTTTTTTCCCATTTTGTGTTCTCAGCACCTTCATCAAAAATCAATTGACTATAAGCGATCAATTGACTATAGATTTGTGGATTTATTTTGCGGCTCTCTATTCTGATCCATTGATCTGTATGTTTATGCCAGTACAATAGTATTTTGATTACTATAACTTTGTGATCTAATTTGAATTCAAGTAGGATGATGCCTCCATCTTTGTACTTCTTTCTTGAGATTTCTTGGGCTATTCAAGGTATTTTGTGGTTTTATAGGAATTTTAGGACTTTTCCCTCTATTTCTGTTAAAAATGCCATTGTAATTTTGATCAGGATTGCATTAAATTTATAGATATTTTTCCAAATAAGACAAGCAAATGGTCAACAGATATACAACTTCTAACAATTAAGTGGTGAATTTGCCACCACACACTTACATTGGCAACACAGTACAAACAACTTGGTGAGGTCTCATGACCTTGGTACATCAGTGTCTCACAGTTGTGTTTGTGTGGACACGTGGCAGTGTCTTGCTAAGTGTAATTCATTATTGTTGTTTTTAGGTGACATTGCAAGAATATTGGAGCTTGAATTAGAACCATGGAGAATCATTTCTTGTTAAACTTGGAAATTTATATTTGCTCTCTTATACTGTTATAGATTGTTAGCTTCCTGGTTTAGTTTTAATTACTAAAAATCCACATTAGTATATACATAGCATATGTATATAAATATTGTGTCCATGTATTAATGTTCCTGGAAATAGCCTTTGTCCCAAGGTGGTGGCTGACAGCTAATGGCTGGTTAATGCCAGGGAACAAATGCCTGAAAACAGGGAACAAATATCTGTAACCTTTGCCTCAATTTATACAAATCTCTGAATCAAGAATTCATCTCTAGAGTTCCCCCATAAAACTGACAGTGGCAGCAGTTTTCTGGAGCCAAGCCAGACCCACTCTCAAAACTCGATTTATAAATAATAGTCAGGGGAAGCACACTGCTTTTGTTTATCAACAGATATGAGGCCGGAGTGTAGCTTGCTAGTTGCCTTATCCTCTTGAGTAAATTTATTTAATGTCTTGGATGCTCTGTTTTATCATTCAAAAAACTGGAATAATTTAATAAGAAAGTTTCTGGATCACAATAAATATTTGTTAAAATAATAATACGCTAGCAAAAACAGTGACTACAGGGAAATTTTTCTAGCATATCCAGTGAACCCTTGCCTATCTTTCTTTACTATGCACTTATTTTCTATTTCCTTTGATATTCCCGTGGCTGGCAAGGTCATATACTGGAAAAGAATCTTGCAGTGGGAGAATAAAAATACTTAAGTTTCAATCAAAGTTCTGAACTTGTGATACGGAATAACCTTATCATGACCTTAATTACATAAGGCATCTGACTATTTAATTTAAAGTGCCTTCAAGTTATAAAATTTTATGATCTTATTTTTTCAATTTTTTCCAAGCAAACTTCCATTGTTAATCAATTTGAATCTTTCTAGTTCTCCCTTTTCCTACAAAATAGAGTCCCTTCTCAAGTAGCCTTTTTCAGTCTTTAAATATTCTAGTCACATCTCAACAGTGGGGATGTAATAAAGTTTTAGAGAGAGATCTCTGAGAAAGTTGCAATGCAAATTTCAACTTAAATTGCTTCCACTGAAGCCATTGGCAAACATATCTTTCTCTTCCTCAGTTTCACAGTCATGCCTTGGGAACTAATTGGGTCTGATTTATGACATGTCTCAGCTGACCTTCTAGCTCACTGGCTAAGCTATTAGGTTTGCCTTGAAGTCGGTAAACCTTGGGTCCCTCTGGTCCTCGGTCTAGGCCTCTGGAATCATACAAGCATCATTCACCTTGATTTTCTCAGTCACCGACCTTTCCTTTCAACTCACTAGAGCTTCTGGGATGTTTTCTTTCTATCCATCACAGTGTAATGCCTTTCACAATTGGGACTTCAGAGCCTCAGGTAAAAGACCAGTTAAGGGGCTATAGGTCATATTTTTATACCTCAAAAAGATATTGTTGCATAATATATTGTTTTCTTTCATCAGAATTTCCCCTCTGAGACTACTGTATATCTCTTCATGCCTTTGATTATTCCTTATTTTGAGTAGAAGCATTCTAGATTTAATATGACAGTTATATACTGGTGGTCTACACCAGAAATCTGAATTGCTTTAGAGACTGTTGTTTGTAAATGTGAATGGTATCTAAAATGTATTAAATGCTTCTTTTTGGTTATGAGGCTAAAATTTTCCTTTCATGTTATTTTATAGCAGAAATTCTATAATTAAGAGACAACATATCAAGGAGGAAATAGCTTATTCTTTTGAGTTATAGATTGCATTCTGGAAAGAGAGTCCAAGTTTCCATCAGATAAACCCCGTGTGAGCCATGTAACAGCTTAAAGCTCCCCATTGCTGGTAAAGTTTGGATGTTGCGTATATGAAGAGAAAACATTTCAAGACAGTTGTAGAACTGCCATTTAAGGAGCAGGCATCTGAAGAATAAGTTCAAGTGCTCTTCAGTCAGTCTTTAGAGGCAAAGCCCTTCACTAGCTAATGAAGCTCTTTATGAATTTCAGAGCACTTAATGAGACTAGCAGCTTCCTGGAGTACTGATTAGGACAGACTTGTTGCCAACATAGAGCTGTGAGACTGTGAGCAACAAAGGTTTAAGTGCAGGGCTCTGTGGCACTGGTGAGTGATGTCTAACACTAAACAAAGTTTAAGAAGTCTGTAAAATCATAAAGGTGATTCTGACATCTGTTGGCATATAGCTGGGGGCTTACCCAACCCCCTATTATAGCCTTTGCAGTATTGCCCAAAGGTCAGACTTTTGTGCTGATCTAAACCAAAGTAAAGCAACCCTAAGCAGACAAGCCTTGCTTTATTTGTAGTCTTCGTTAAATAGTAGTTGGTTCCAATTCTAGTGCCAACATTCATCAGTAATATAATTTAGGGCAAGTTCCTTCAACTTTCTAAGCCTTGCTTTCTTCAACAGTAGACCAAATAATGTAGGTTGAATGTAGCCTATCCAAAATGGTTAGGACTGGAAGTGTTTGGGATTTTGAACATTTTATATTTTGGAATATTTGCATATACATGATGAGATATCTTGGGGATGGGACTCAAGTCTAAACATGAAATCCATTTATTTTTATATACACCTTACACATATAACCTAAATGTAATTTTATACACTATTTTTAATAATTTTGTGCATGACTATGACCTGTCACATGAGGTCAGGTATGGATTTTCCACTTGTGGCATCATAGCAGCACTGAAAAGTTTCAGATTTTGGGATTAGGATATTCAACCAATCTGTAATTTTTGAGGTCATTGTAGGGATTAATTGAATAGTGTGTCAAGTATTTGGCTTATACTAGGTACTGAATAAATGGTAGTTGTCATTACTATCAGAGTAATGATGTAAATGATGATGCTAATGGTGATTCTAAGTTTCGAACAACTACATGCCATTGAGTTTGGTACGTAAAAATTCAATACCCATTTCCTTTCCTTCTCATTTTTAGATATCTTTGTGTCAATATTTACAGTGTAGTCTACTTACAGGTTTTCTCCTTGAAGCCACCCCCCCAAAAAAAATACACACACAGCATTTTCAAGAATTATGAAATATCTACTCTCCATAAGATACTCTATTGAATTTTGTGCTAAAGAGTGGGGACGGCTTGTGAATTCAGAATAGCTGGATTTTCCCTCTCTCATTATTCTCTAAGTATTAATGAACATCTATTTTCAAGTAATTTTTCTCTTATAATCAAACAACCTTAATTGCATCAAAGTTTCTGAGTCTTAGTACACCCAAAATATAATAAAGAGTAGCTACAATTTGAGAACACTCACAGTTTGCAAGTGTACTATCCCATTTAATACTAACAATTTTATAAAGTGATTGTTACAGACACTCTCATCTCACATATGAGAAAAATTTGGTTCGTAGAAGTAACATAAAACCAAACTAAGGTCATAGTTAACAAGAGTTGGATTCCAACTTCTGTCTGACCCTAAAGCCTTTGCTCTTATATGCATGTATTATGCCCTTTAAACTCCTCACCAAAGATGGAAACTCTAAGCAAATTTATTCCTTTAGTAAACCATAAAATAATAAAAATTGAGTGAACCAAATGTCAACATCTTCATTAAGACAGGAAGTACACACAGCATAAAAATGATAAATCAGTTGACTTTTTTTTTTTACAACTTCAGTGTTACATGAGAAAACTAAGTTTATCAATCTTCTTCCCAACTAGTCTATTCAACATTAATCATTTCCTACAGTAAATTAGAAACTGGGAATTAGTTTAATGAGTTTTTCTTCCTAATGGCATATGCCTCGTATCATTGTGATTTTCAAACCAAATTGCCATGTAAGATATCAAAGCGTGTGGACTGCAGATCTCTGTGAAACTCAGAAATAAATACAGAATTCAATAACTAAAATTTCTCATTGGAGTGGACACTTTTCTTTCTCCAAAAATAATTGCGTGCTTTAACATTGCCAGAAGCCTCATTTCCTTAGCAATGTAAGGTGTTTGTTTCTTGTCATGTGCTACCTGATCCACACAACACTTACTGCCAAAATAAAATATGACTTGTATACATTTTTAAATAAGCAATTATAATTTTCAATGAGCCATGTGCGAGAGATGTACTGATTCATGTCATCTGCATAAAATGTCAATCAAATTGGCAGCTAGTTTACCCTTTTGCTGTCCTTGAAGCAGAACAAAGAATGCTGAATCCCACACTGTCATTAGGGACGCCAATCAGAATGAAAATCAGTCACTCACTTCTCACCAAAAGAATGAAAAATGGAATTATCCTGATTTATCAAATTATTTCACAGAGTAATGATACCATTAATAAATCATGTTAGTCCTACAGATGGACCAGAATTCCCACTGCAACATTTATGGGCAAATTGTCATATTTGAGGAAGAAGAGGATTAAATCAAAAGGTTTAGATACTTTATAAGTAAAATGGTACTTGGATTAAATAACTTAAGGTGTTATCGTGCCAGTCAGCATATATCATTTAATTTTTTAGTTTGTATATTCACCCTAGAAAAGAGGCTTTTGGTGAGGGAAATGTCAGAACAGGTAAAAAAAAAAATGGTTAGAGTTGTCTCTATGCTAAGGATGAGTAAAACTTACAAAGTTTACAGAAGGAGTTAATTTATGATTGTGAGGGATCTTGAAACATGAGGAATGGTTGAGGAAATTGGATTTATTTAGTCTCATGAAGACTCAGCAGAGGCGTTTCTGGATGCTGTCATTTATTTAAAACTGTCATACGGTCATGGATCAAGAAACAAAACAGAAGTAAGTGGGTAGAGGGCACAGAAGGGTAATTTCAGCTAAGGAAGACTTTGTAAACACTAGAGCTATACATTGCTATCTAATGTAGATATAATGGAAAATATTCAGTTTGAGCTTGAGAATACAATAAGGGGGGAAATATTACACATAAGAAAAAAACTATGTAGGTGGCTAAAGATTCTTCTTTCAGGTCTAAATGTCCCTATTCTAGAGAATAAGAAGATAAAGACATGAAATTGCCTAAGAACAATTTATAAAGAAAGTAACAGACTGTGCCTATGTGGGGCCATCAAGTCCTTTAAAATTATTAGAGAGACATGTGGTGCTTGTTTTTCCATTTCTGAGATACTTCACATAGGATAAGGGTCTCCAGTTCCATCCAAATTACAAGTAAAGTCTTAATTCATTTCTTTTTATGTCTGAGTAGTACTCCATGGCATATGGAGGTCCTTACAGAAGTTTTTGAAACATTATGTTAAGGTCCATTATTTCACTTCCTAGATACACAGTCAACATCATCCATTATGATTCACACATTCAAGTTTCAACTCACTCTGCTTATCAGTGCTGCTGGGAGAGCTTCATTTGTTTCTTTCTGCATAAATTTTATGTTTCTTGATTTTTGTATATCTCAATACTTTCATAATGACTCACATACATATACCACATTTGCTAATCCGGTTATTAATTGATGAGCATAAGGATTAATTCCTCACCTTTGCAATTGTAAATTGCGCTATAATGAACATTTGATTGCGGGTGTCTTTTGATAAAATAACTTCTTTTCCTTTGGGTAGATACCCAGTTGTAGGTACGTTTACCTTTGGTTATTTAAGAAATCTACCTACTATTTTCCATACAGATTATACTAATTTGGAGTCCTACCAACTGTGTAAGTGTTCCTTTCTCTCTGCATCCACACCAGCATCTGTTGTTTTGGGGCTTTTTAATAAAATCCATTTTGACAGGGTGAGGTGGTGTCTCATGCGGTTTTAATGGGCATTTCTGCTTAGTGGCATCTTATTGCTTTGTTTTCCCTCCTGTGCTGTTGTTTTATAAGAGTTATGAGCTGTAGCTTTTATGGGTGATTTTACAACCGTGGGTATCTATTGTGCTGAACCATGTATAATGCTGTTCTGAGTATTTCCTGAAGGGAAGGTCTGGTTGTGACAAATTCTCTCAGTGTCTGCTTGTGTGACAAAGTCTTTATTTCTCCATTGTTTATGAAAATTAGTTTTGCAGGATACAAGACTTCTGACTGGCTGCCATTCTGTGTATGAGGACTGAAAATGAGGTCCCAAATCCCTTCTGGCCTGTAACTTCTCCACTGAGAAGTCCGCAGTTAGCCTGGTTACTTTTCCTTTGTTAAGTTAATTGTTGCTTTTATTTTTCTGCTTGTAGAGTCTTCTTCATTTTGACATGGGCCAGATTGATGACTATCTGTCTTGGAGATGTCCTACTTTTCATTAATCTTCCCAGTGTTCAATGACCATCTTGTATCTGTATATCTGTCAATAATAGGGAAATTTTCCTCAATAATTCCCTGGAATACATTTTCCATGATTTTTGCTCTTTCTTCTTCTCCCTTAGGGATACTTGTAATTCTTATATTTGTTCATTTCCCACAGGCCCATATTTCTCTGAGTGATTGTTTAGTCTTCTCTGTTTTCTTTTCTGCATCTCTGAATGACGAGGTTAGCTTGAGAGCCTCGTCTTTAAACTCAAGGTTCCCTTTTCTGCTTGGTTAGGGTATTGGTGAAGCTTTCTGCTGTATTTTGAAATTCCCTAAATGACTCTTTCATTTTGTTAAGTTTTACTATATCTTTTTTATTTTGTCTAGATCATTAGTTGATTTTTCATTGATATTCTGAATTATTTTGGCTTCCTTTTGTTGGTTTTCTGCTTTATCTTCAATTCCATTTATCTTATTTGCCATTTCATCTCTGTCACTTTTGACAATTTCCTTGTGGTTGGCGTCCACTACTGTAGCTCCATTCTGATCCCTTGGGTGTTGCGTGAACGGAGACGCGAGGGACAGTAGCTTTGCCCCAGGTGTAGAGACTCGTACCTATAATTATTAGGGGAAATACAAGAAACAGACTACACACTCTCCAGGTGGCGTGTAGCAAATTGTCTTTATTCTGGG
>CAUYON010007845.1:0-45834 GCA_963573935.1 Arctocebus calabarensis | reverse complement strand
GAGAGAAAGGAACAGAAAAGAATGACAGGTCTAGTAATGGCACTCCAATAAACGAGCAGCTTTCACGGTCAGAGGGAAAACAGAGGAACTAAAAACAAGTGCTTCCAATGTGGTCAGACTGGCCACGTCAGAGAAGACTGCCCCCAGCAGCACCACTGGCTGGGCAAGCCACCTGGCCCCTGTCCAGAATGCAAGGGTGACCACTGGAGGGTGGCCTGTCCCCAGAGGTGAAGGCCTCCTGGGACAGTGACCCCATCAGAGCCCAAACTGGACTGAGGGTGCCTGGGGCAAAATCTCATGGCTCCAGCTTGTGTCATCACCCCTCAAGAGCCCCAGGTTTGCCTTATAGTGGAGTGCCAAGAGATAAAATTTCTTTTGGACACTGGAGCAACCTTTTCTGTACTTCTCTCTTACCCTGGTATTTTATCTCCCCAATCCATAACTATACAGGGGGTATCTGGAAAGCCAGTTACCAAATTTCTCTCCCAGCCTTTAAGCTGCAATTGGAATGACTTGCTGTTCTCTCAGGCCTCCCTAATCATGCCTGAAAGTCCTGCTCCCCTTTTGGGGAGGGACATACTAACTAAAACAGGAACTTTTCCCTCCTGGAGATCTAGTCATGATCAAAACTCTCCCCTCCAATTCACCTTCCCTAACCCCAACTTGGGAATCCCTTCTTCTACAGCTGCTAAAGTTATAGGAGTCAATTCCTGTATACATCATTCATGAGTAAAATCCTGGAACCCTCCATCTTCTATGGAGGCAGACAACAAAGACAGCCAACCACAGACCACCTATGCTTGTGAGCCAAAAGAAAGTTTGAAGTTATGATTTAGGAAACAGCAAGAAAAATCCTAATATGGTTTTCTTTTAGCATCACTGAAAAAGTGCTTCTGACCTGACGATATTCTACCTTTGCCTATTACTGATCATACTAATCAGATTTATGTTTTCCAGAAATGTCATCAAGCCACATGCAATAAAGATGGTTCCAGTCCATGAACCCCTGTATCACTCCCCCTCCGGAGAAACCCTAACTGCCCCCTTCTATCATTGCCCGATTCAGCAGGAAGCAGTTAGATTGAGTCTTCACCCTTTTTCCCTAACAGCAGTTGGAGTTTCTACTCAGAGAGGGAAAACTGATGCAGGACATTTGGTGCCCTAGCCAGCTCAGCGGAGCTGGCGGACCTGCCACCTCCTCGTTGGCGGTGTCGGTGCTGCAGCAGCCAGCTGAAGAACCAGCGGGCTAGATGACAGGCAAGGAGGGTGACCTCCAAACCCCACCAGAGGCGCCAATAGCCAAAAAGGATGGACAACTGCCGAGGAAACACCTGTGCCTTGGTGTCTCCTTCACTTGACACTTAGGACTAAATGTGGAACCCCCATTTCCTATGCCTAGGTCAATTTCATATGAACTTCCTAGGCTTCAATTCCATGAATGGACTGTGTCCATTCATTGATACATTCATTCACTTTGCCCCAGTGGAAGGGACTGTGTTCGTTCATTGATACATTCATTCACGTTGCCCCCGGCAGAAGGGACTGTGTTCATTCGTTTCCTGGCCAAGGAACCCATACATCTATATATACCCTGAGACTAAAAGCCTAAAGGGGGAGACGGGGAAAGACCGGGAGAAAAACAGAGAGAGCTTTACTCTCCCCACTTGAGTTCTCTCTCTCTACCAGGAGCTTTAGTGTTTTCTGTATTCTTTTCTGTAAATAAATTCTGTCTTACCACTGGGTGGAAAAAAAAAAAGAAAATGCCATGAAAGCTATGTTAAACAGTTTGATGAAAACATTTCAGATTGTATATGAAACCAGCACATTGTACCCCTTGATTGCACTAATGTACGCAGCTGTGATTTAATTTAAAAAAAGAAAGAAAATGGTAACAATAAAAATAAAATAAAATAAAAGTTCTTCTTTGTATATTCATAATGTATGTTTTGTTCCATGAAAATTTATACACTCTTATTTCCAAGTGTGTTAACCTCCGATATATATTCTCCTGTTAACTTCCTATTTCCTTTCATTTTGTAAATTAGCAATTAAGTTCTCCAGTTTGGTCATTATTGGGGAACCAACAAATTATTTTAGGCATAAAGAATTAAATAATTTTAAGATGGGCTTTAGCTCTGAAGAACAAATACTATTTGAGGGCAAGTCAATCATGCAAACACAAAGGTGATATTTATTTTTCTGCAGTGCATATGTGAATGTCTCAAGAAGCCCTAGTATTTAAAAAATGGAAGAAATTTAAGTCAAAGAATGATTTTGAATTTCAAAGGATAAATTTAGAAAGGCTGAGATCATAAAACTGCTACAGAAAGAGAACCAATATAGTAAGAAAGCTTTCTAGAAACAAAATTTTACTCAGAACTCTTATCTAAACTCAAGAGATGTCCACAATTTGATAACCAATTACACTTCCAGAAAACAAGATCTAAAAAATATTTTTCCAAATGATCTACAAAATTTCAGTCTTCTGTTCTTCTTTCATAAAATGTCTTCTTTTCAAAGTTTTCTGGACAAAGCAATTGCTACCTATATCCTTCCTGGAAAAGACTGGAATAGATTTAATAACACGTTCAAAAGGTCAATATATTTCAGCTCAGTATTCAATGCTAGTAATGGAATTTTTTCAGGGGATAGTGTTTGGAGACATCTAGTCTCCAACAGGAATTTAAGAATACTAAGATGGTTCTTATTCTCTGAGCTGCCAGTTAGTTTCTAACAGCTCTCTGCAGCAGCACACGCCCTGTAACAGCTTCAAAATTTTGGCTAATAATTAGTGCACCTAAGATTTCAATTCCCTTAAACATCAGGTATTGAGTTTAGAAAGTTTGGGAGGTACATAAGGCAAATTAGAATCCACTATTCCTTGGAAATGGATAACTAATATGGGAGCAAAGAAAAAATTTCTAAGTTTATCAAATTGTACAGGCTCTTCAACATCAAAAACTAATACTTCTAAAATATTCCTCGGGATTAGCACAAGGTCTAGCACACACAGTAGGTGCTAAATAATTGTTTATTTGTGTTTGAAACATATACGTGAAAAAAAAGTATGGGGGGACAGGAATCCAAGACAATGATGCAAGATATGCTTCACATGGTGGCATCTTCAAATACCAAATATAGTAATGATGAATTTTCATTATATTCTCCAAGGATGTCCTAAGATTAACATAGCTGAGTCATATAAAACATACTATATTTCTCTTGATAGCTCACAAAGGAGCCTACTCACAGTTGGAAGAGATCAGCCCCTACAGACCCTACTTAAGGTATTTTTCACTTTCTCCTTTCTTTTCAAACCTAACACCACTTCTTCCATCCTTACTCTCAACTAATAACTTTGCTTCCTATTTCTAAAAAAAAAAAACTACCAAGACCTTTCCTAACCTTCTATCAGCATTATCTGTCCAATTTTCCTGTAACTATGCCCATATATTCTGCTTTCCTTTTTTGTGCTATGTATAAACTATTCACATGCCTATTACACACAAAAAATACCATTCTTTCTTTTCATTTAAGAATATCAGTTCTGGTATTCTCCTCCACTTTATCCTATTAAACTTTTTCCATTAGCATCCAAACATAAAATAATTTTTTTTTTCAAAAAGGAAAAAAAAAAAAAAAACCTCTTCACTCTACATCCCCTCTAACTACTGTGCCATTCTGGCTCTCATTTACAGTAAAACATTACAAAAGAGTAAACTAACACTTAGTGTCTCTAATGCCTCTCATCCCAATCAATCTTGAATGTACCAATCTAAGCTTTTTACTCCATCAGTCCAGTACAACTACTTTTTTTTTTTTTTTTTTTTTTTTTTTTGGTGAAAGTGTGTAACTATTTCCCCCTCAATAGAATTTTTTGGTGTAAAAGCGCAAAGCAACCACAAAAAACCACTATACACCCCCACCCCACACAAAAAAAAATTTTTTTTTTTTTTTTTTTTTTTTTTTTGGAGACAGAGTCTCACTATGTCCCCCTCAATAGAATGTTATGCTGTCACAGCTCACAGCAACCTCAAACTCTTGGGCTCAAGTGATTCTCTTAACTCAGCCTCCCAAGTAGCTACGACTACAGGCGCCCACCACAACGCTTGGCTATTTTTTTGTTGCAGCTGTCATTGTTGTTTAGCTGGCCCTGGCTGGGTTCAAACCTGCCAGCCTCAATGTATGTGGCTGGCACCCTAACCACTGAGATCCAGGCCCTGCCCAGTACAACTACTTTTAACAAAGTTACAATATTGTTAAACCCACCAGTCAATTCTCAAGCCTCTTTGTATATGACCTATCAATAACTTTTAACATAGATAATCATTTTCTATTTTTGTTTGTTTGCCTTTAAAGCAAAAAACAAAATAGCAAAAAAAAAAAAAGCCCCCAGATAGACCCAACTTTTTTTATTTTTTAGATTGGCTTTAAAGAAACCACCCGCTCACAATTTTCTTCTACTTTTGTAACCATTCTTTCTCAGTCTCCTCACACTCTTCTTCACCTATGAACCCTGGAGTGCCCTGAGTCTATTTCTTGGAACTTTTCTCTATCTACTCATTCCCTTGATGATCTCATTCTGTTCTCATGTCTTTAAATACCATTAATATGCTGACTTATTTCTTCCAAATAAGTCAGCAACCTATCCCCTAACTTGACATTTTGCCACTCATACATAAAAAAAAAAAAAAAATCTCAAACTCAACGTGTCAGAAATCGAACTCCTAATCTTCCTTTCAAAACTTTCTCCTCCCACAAACTCCCCACTCTTGGTAAATGGCAATTCCATTCTTCCAGCTGCCCAGGCTAAAAACCTGGAGTTATTCTTGACTCCTCTTTCACTCATAACTCACATTCAGCAAATCCTGATGGCTTCATAAAATATCTACAGTCCAACCACTTCTCGCCAACACTGTCATCTTGACCCAAGTCACCCTCTCAATAAGCTCACAATTGCACTCTCTCATTTCTATACATGACCCCTCAATAGCCCTCAACTTTTCAATGTTCAGAATGATCAATTCAAAACTTACGTCATTTCTCATTCAGATTAAAAGACAAGTATTTTGAATTGCACAGCAGGTTCATACACACACATACACAAACCAAAATATTTCTGTGAGCTGACAGTCCTCAAGATCTGAACTCTATAACCCATTACCCCTCTGATCTCATTCCCCACTACTTTCCCTCTCACTTATTCCTAACTTCCTAACAGTTGTTAACAAGCTGTATTCATAATTTCTTCTATTTAGAAAGCTCTTTCCCCAAAATCTTCACAGCTCAATTCCTCACAACCTTTAGGACTTATGTCATATGTCACCTTCTAATGGAGGTTTGTACTTCCTAACTATGTGGGTACTTAAACTTGCAAAAATTCTCTTTTCCTGAAACCTGTCTTCCTCCCCCTATTATCTGCCTCTTTCCTGTTTTATTTTCCTCTGTAGTACCAATAACTGGACATAAAATATATTTTACTTATTCGGAGCCTCATCTCATTTCACCAAATTGTAAGCACCAAGAAGGTGATGTTTTCATCTTCTTATTCTCAATGCAGTACCCCAAATATAAAAGAATGCCTGGCTTATAATAAGCCATCTATGAAAGAAATAAATTGATTATTTAATTTAATTAATCACTGTCCAACAACTTTCAGTGTTATCTTTCTTTTCATCTCATTTAAAATATGCAAACAAAACTGACTACTTCTAGCTATACCCATGCCAAATTTTCCTTTTAAATATAAAACACTCTAAAATGAACTAACTTTAACAAAAGTTTTTATAAAAACATTTGAAATTGCCTCTATCCAACCTATCCTCTGTAATAATCTGTAATCTCTCTTCATCTCATTATTTTAAGAATCCAAATATTTATCTTTTCCAAATACAGAATTTCCCAAAATGTTTTATGGGGAAGTCATCAAAACATATTATTAACGTATATTAGACCTACTAGTGGGATCCACATGTCACTTTAGCTCCACTTTGATTTCTTTGAAAGTGCCTCAATAAGACAAATATAGCAAGTTGCAAAGCATCTTTAATGTTGATACCAAACTATTCAAATCTCCAGAATTAAAATAGTACACCTGTCCCTTGTCCTAGTCCTTCTACATCAGCAGTTCTCAACCTGTGTGTCGCAACCCCTTTGTAATAATGAAAATACATCCTGCATATCAGATATTTACATTACGAATCATAACAGAAGCAAAATTATACTTATGAAGTAGCAATGAAAAGAATTTTATGGTTGGGGGGTCACCACAACATGAGGTATTAAAGGGTCACAGTTTTATAGAACACTAATGAATATTGATGCAAAAATATTCAACAAGATCTTAATAAACAGAATCCAGAAACACATAAAAAACAAATTATACACCATGACCAAAGTGGGTTTTATCCCAGGGTCTCAAGGCTGGTTCACTATATGTAAATATATAAATAAAATGCAGCACATAAACAAATTAAAAAAGAAAAACTATGAGATTCTCTCAATTGATGCAGAAAAAGCTTTAGATAATATCCAACATCCCTTCATGATCAGAACACTTAATGGGTATAGAAGGTACATTTCTTAAACTGATAGAGGCCATCTACAGCAAACCCACAGCCAATATCGTATTGAACAGAATTAAATTGAAATCATTTCCACTCAGATCAAGAACCAGGCAAGGTTGCCCATTGTCTCCACTACTTTGTAACATTGTAATGGAAGACTTAGCCATTGCAATTAGGGAAGAAAAGGCAACCAAGAGTATCTATAGAGGGTCAGAAGAGATCAAACTTTCCCTCTTTGCAGATGATATGATTGTATATCTGGAAAACACAAGGGATTCTACTATAAAACTCTTAGAAGTGATCAAGGAATACAGCAGTGTCTCAAGTTACAAAATCAACACTCATAAATCTGTAGCCTTTATATATATCAACAATAGCCAAACCAAAAAAACAGTCAAGGACTCTATTCCATTCACAGTAGTGTCAAAGAAGATGAAATATTTGGGAGTTTACCTAACAAAGGACGTGAAAGCTCTCTATAAAAAGAACTATGAAACTCTAAGAAAAGAAATAGCTGAAGATGATAACAAATGGAAAAACACACCATGCTCATGGCTGGGAAGAATCAACATTGTTAACCTGTCTATACTACCCAAAGCAATATACAATTTTAATGCAATCCCTATTAAAGCTCAAATGTCATATTTTAAAGACCTCAAAAAAATAATACTTTGTTTTATATGGAATCAGAAAAAACCTCGAATAGCCCAGACATTGCTCAGAAATAAAAACAAAGCAGGAAGAATCATGCTACCAGACCTCAGACTGTACTATGAATCGATAATGATCAAAACAGCATGGTACTGGCACACAAAGAGAGAGGTAGATGTATGGAACAGAATAGAGAACCAAGAGATAAACCCAGTTACTTACCGTTATTTGATCTTTGACAAGCCAATTAAAAACATTCATTGGGGAAAAGATTCCCTATTTAACAATGGTGCTGGGTGAACTGGCTGGTGACATGTAGAAGACTGAAACTGGACCCACATCTTTCACCATTAACTAAGATAGACTCTCACTGGATTAAAGATTTAAACTTAAGACATGAAACTATAAAAATACTAGAGGAAAGCACAGGGAAAACTCTTGAAGGCATTGGCCTGGGCGAATATTTTATGAGGAGGAATCCCTGGGCTATTGAAGCAGCCTTAAAAATACACTACTGGGACCTGATCAAACTAAAAAGCTTCTGCACAGCCAAGAATACAGTATGTAAAGCACTCAGACAGCCCTCAGAATGGGAGAAGATACTTGCAGGTTATGCCTCCAACAAAGGTTTAAAAACCAGAATCCACAGAGAACTCAAATGTATTAGCAAGAAAAGAACAAGTGATCCCATCTCAGTGTGGGCAAGGGAATTGAAGAGAAACTTCTCTGAAGAAGACAGGCACACGGCCTACAGACACATGAAAAAATGCTCATCATCCTTAATCATTAGAGAAATGCAAATCTTTGAGATATCATCTAACTCCAGTAGGATTAGCCCTCATCACAAAATCCCCAAACCAGAGATGTTGGCATGGATGTGGAGAAAAGGGAACACTTCTACACTGCTGATGGGAATGCAAACTAATATATTCCTTTTGGAAAGATGTTTGGAGAATACTTAGAGATCTAAAAGTAGACCTGCCATTTGATCCTACAATTCCTCTATTAGGTATATAACCAGAAGACCAAAAATCACATTATAACAAAGATATTTGTACCAGAATGTTTATTGCAGCCCAATTCATAATTGCTAAGTCATGGAAGAAGCCCAAGTGTCCATTGACCCATGAATGGATTAATAAACTGTGGTATACGTACACTGTGGAATATTACGCAGCCTTAAATAAAGATGGAGACTTTACCTCTTACATGTTTACATGGATGGAGCTGGAACATATTCTTCTTAGCAAAGTATCTCAAGAATGGAAGAAAAAGTATCCAATGCACTCAGTCTTACTAAGAAACCGATGTATAACTTTCATATGAAAGCTATAACCCAATTATAGCCTAAGAAGAAGGGGAAAGGGGAGAGGGAGAGGAAGGGAGAGGAGAGGATGGGTGGAGGGAGAGTAATTGGTGGGACCACAACTATGGTGCATCTTACAAGGGTACATGTGAAATTTACAAGGTCTTACCACAATAACTAAGAAATTGCTGTGAAGGCTATGTTAACCAGTTTGATGAAAACATTTGAAATTATATACAAAACCAGCATATTAGACCTCATTATTGCATTAATGTACATAGCTATGATTTAATTAAAAAAAGAAAAAGAAAAAAAGAATATTATACCATATTTATTCATATTAGTTAAATACTGGACACAAACTACTTCTACTTCTCCTTCACAAATGAATAGAAAATAAACTACAAAATAGAATAGAAATTAACAATAAAATTAAATAACTTAGCAATACACTCAATGGCATGAAGGGAAGTCACATCTATAATATAGTGCAAAGGAAACTTGAAATAAGTTATTTATTTGATGTATAGTACAGTGCCTAGGGAATGCAAACATTAGGGTATATAACTTGCCTGCAAGTCAGAATAGGGAACGCATATTGCTAGGGATGAGAAAAAAGGAGAAGAGATTGTATACAAAGTACAGCAAAGGATATCTTTGGAGTGATGGAACTGTTCTTCTATATCTTGATTGTGGAGATGACAAACTACCATACTCACTTGTCAAAATTCATCCAACTGCATACCTAAAAGGGACACATTTTACTGTATATAAATTATGTCTCAACGGCTTGGCACCTGTGGCTGAAGTGTCTAAGTCACCAGCCGTATACACCTGAGCTGGCGGGTTCGAATCCAGCCCAGGCCTGCCAAACAACAACGACAGCTGCAACCAAAAATTAGCCAGGCGTTGTGGTGGGCGCCTGTAGTCCCGGCTACTTGGGGGGTGGGGACAGGAGGGGTGACAGCTTGAGGCTCTGTCTCAAAAAAAAATTATGCCTCAATAATAAAATTCATGTTAATTTATATATGTGTACATAAACAGAAAATATTATAACATACACAAACTAAACAGATGTATGTGTCCAATGTATGAAAATGTAAATTGAAGGTGGGTATTCATCTCTGGAAACTATTACTCCCAATCTCTGTATGTATCTCACATAAACTGCAGGATTATTTGGTTAAAATTTCATTACAGGTAAATCATGTAAAAGATGACTTTGGTAAAGAAGTATAGAATCAGACGTGTGCTGCTTAAAAATTAACACAGACACTTAACCATTAAAATTATGACTATGTCATTTCCTGTCACATTGATTGTCCTAGAAGATAGCCTTCGGGTAGTTATTCAGCTCCTGCCTTAATCCATAAAATATGTTTATAAATAAGTCATTTTTTAACTGTCAAGATGTACCAGAAAATGCTGAGGTTGAACTAGTTTTTTTCCAAAACAAAACAAAACAATCATTCATATACTGGTTGCATATAAATTGCACCTTCATTTGCATCATGGATTTTTTTCATCAGAGTGACCTGAAATAAACACCAAATTTCTTGACATAAATTTCACTTTGTAATACAACCAAAGTAAGAAAAATTTACATTAAGAGTTAAAAAAAGTCATGAAGTATCCTCTTAAGTTCTGGTGTTCTATAGCACTGTTGGATGACTGTAACTAAGAATAACACACTATAGATTTTCAAATAGCTAGAAAGGAGACATCGAATGTTCCTAACACAAAGATAGGGTAAATGTTTGAGAAGATGGATGTGCTGATTATCCCAATCCACTCACTATGTGACATATATTGCAACATCACTCTATACTCCACAAATGTGGACAATTATTTGTTCAATTATTTCTCCACATATTATGTGTTGTTCTAAGAAGTGTTTTAGATATTATAAAATGCAAATTAAATTGAATGCATTTAATATTTGAAATTAAATGTAGTATGTAGTATTTTGGTAAAGTTGCACAGAGATTAGTAAGTAAGACATTTTAGGGAAAAAATAATGTATTAGTTTCCTATGACTTCTGCAACAAATTACCATTCACTTGTTGACCTAAAATGATAGATATTTGTAAATTCACAGTTCAAGAGGGCAAAGTTCCAAAATCATCAGGTTGAAATAAAAGTGTCACGTCTGCAGGGTTCCCTCACTCAGGAGACCCTCAGGATCGGCCAGTTCCTTGCCTCTTCCATCTCCTGGGCCTGCCTGAAGGCTTCCCTGATCCTGATGCCTTTTCCTCTTCTCTGGAGGAAATTTCAATCTTCTGTCATTTGTGGTTGCCTTTAGAGTATACCCAGGAAATCCAGGAAGTCTCTCTACCTCATTTACTCACATTCTCAAAGATCAAAGATCCTGTTTCTTTTGTTTTGTCTCTCTTTTTTTTTTTTTTTTTGAGACAGAGTCTTGCCCTGTCACCTATGCTAGAGTGCTGTGGCATCATAGCTCACAGCATTCTCAAACTCCTGTGCTCAAGTGATCCTCCTGCCTCAGGCTCCCGTGCAGCTGAGATTACAGCCAACGGCCTGTGCACCCAGCTCATTGTTCTATTTTAGGAGAGATGGGGTTCTGCTCTCACTCAGGCTGGTCTCAAACTCCTGAGCTCAAGTGATCCTCCACCTCGGAGTCCCAGAGTGCCAGGGTTACAAGTGTGAGGCACTGGGTCCTAGCTCAGAAATCTTTTAAGAAGAAAAAAAAAATCATTTACACATTACAGACATTTGGACCTAATACATTGGAGCATCAAGTATTCTGCTTACCACACTGATAAGTTTTCATGAGAGGGCGACAACTCACGTTTGGTGTCGGAGAGGAACAAGCCCAGGCCTCAGTTTCCTTCGTCTCTTCTTTCAGGCACCGAAAGCACTTGACTTTCTCTGGCCAGGTGTAGTTGGACATGTGTAAAAGACTCACTTCGATCAGTGGCATGAGTGTCATCCCTGTGATTCATCACATGTTTTATCATCTGCCACACTGACCAGGAGTTAGAACCAGAAGCGGCCCAGCTGCATGTGGCCATCAGTGATAACGAGAGAATCTGAACGCCACTTTGCTTTCCAGAAAGGGAATTGTTGTTGGCTTAAACCTAATTCCGTTATTGGACTTTCAGCTATACTTTATTTTTTCTCTAATGTATTTTTAACTTATTAAAACCTATCTTAATATTGGATCATATTATATGTAATGAGGAAGCATAGTAACTGTTTAATGCCATTTTCCATTCCTTCTTATAGTTACTATTATTTTCATAAATGTCACAAATACATAAATCATAAATATAATAATAGAGCATTATCTATTTTGCTTTACACAGACATATTCTTACAGGACATAAGAAGTAACAAAAATAGTATTTCGTTTTAATTTTTTTTAATTTCAAAATATTAAGGGGTACACATTTTTGTCACATGGATCTATAATGTAACACAGAGGTCAGGGCCTTCCCTGTGCCCCAGACAGTGTTAATTGTCTCACGGGTAAGTTTGTATACTTCTCCTCCCTGCTTAGATTCAGGTGTCCTTTGGAACTTTTGTTCCCATGTGGACGAATCATTTAGCATCCACTCACTGTCGGGAACAGGTGTTGGTTTCTTCATTTAGAATGATGGGTTGCAGTTCCATCCAAGTTGCTGTGGATGGCATCATTTCATCCTTTTCTACAGCTAACTAGTACTCCGCGGCACCGTGTGAGTGTGTGTGTTTATAGATAGTTGTAGATGGTAGGATTCTATATCTTTGCACATGTAAATTGTTCTGCAAGAAACATTTGAATGCAGGTGTCTTTGGATACAATTTTTTTTTTTTTTTTTTAGGTAGATACACAATAGTGATTTTGCAGGAATGAATGGTGGGTCAGTAACAGCTCTTTTTAAATTTTTATTTATTTATTTTTATTAAATCATAGCTGTGTACATTAGTGCAATCATGGGGAATAATAGCTCTTTCAGAAATTCCCGTCCATAAGGTTTTTTCCAAAAAAATATTATTTTAAATGTATCAAAATATAACCTTTATTCCAGTAGTATTTACTGTTATTGTCTTTCAGCTGTTCTTGTGGATTTGAGTGTTCATTCGGTGTCAATGTTCTTTAAAATCAGAGATTTCTTTATGTTTCCTCTATGCAACTCCTGTGAATATTTTTTACTGAATCTTCATTTATAAATGATATATTTTGTAGGTATATGATTTCTTTTTTTGAGACAGAGCCTCAAGCTGTCCCCCTGGGTAGAGGGCTGTGGCATCACAGCTCACAGCAACCTCCAACTCCCAGGCTCAAGCGAGTCTCTTGCCTCCGCCTCCCAAGTAGCTGGGACTACAGGTGCCTGCCACACCGCCTGGCTATTTTTTGGTGGCAGCCATTATTGTTGTTTGGCGGGCCCAACTGGATTCAAACGCACCAGCTCAGGTGTATGTTACTCATGCCTTAGCCGCTTGAGCCACAGGCGCTGAGCCAATATACGATTTCTAAGTTGACCTTTTCTTCAGAAACACCAATATAGTACTACCTTTTTCTGGCCTGTTTTGGTTTCCTTCCTTATCTTTAATTATTATGGCCACATGACAGTTGCAAATTCTTATAGGGTAAGTGGGAAATTTTGATTAAAGCATACAAGGAGAGTTAACAAAATCAGGGTAATTGGGGCATCCATTACTTTAGTCATCTGCCATTGATTTGTGTCAGGAACATTTCAATTCCACTATTTTAGTTATTTTAAAATTCGCCCTACTTCCTTTTATTGTAATCACGTTGTGGTGCTATCAAGTATTATTTCTTTCAGCTAATGATTTAACTATATATTTGCACGCATTAACCATCCCTACTTTATCTCGCCTCCCTGCGACTCCCCTCCCAGCCTCCAGTCACCACTTTCTATCTCCAGGAGTTCTATTGTGTTTCATATTTGTCTGTGACATATGAGTGAGAACACGTAAAACCTGTCTTTCTGTGGTTGGCTTGTTTGAATTAACGTAATATTCTCCAGTCCCATCCATTGTTGTTGCACACGTCTGGATTTCATTCTTTCTGCAGCTGTATAATATTCTATTATGCACATGCCTCACAGTTGCCTGTCCATTCAACCCCTGATGGACAGGCAGGTTGAGTCTAACTCCTGGCTCCTGTGAATAGTACTGCGATAAACCTGGAATGCAGGCATTTTTTCAAGGTCCTCATTTCTCCTCCTGGATATATGCCCAGCAGTGGAAAAGCTATGTCACACGGTAGTTCTATTTCCACTTTCACGAGTAACCTCCACACCGTTCTTCACTGTTCTACTCATTATATTCTAAATCTTCCTTCTCTCTCTGATATTTAGATGTTATGAAATCTACTGATCCATCTCAGATTACTAAGAATTTCTTCTGCCTTTTTAAGTGTAATTATTATTATACACTTAATAATATATTATTAAGTATATATTATTATTATCCACTTAATATATTATTAAATTATTATAGTTTTCATTGCAAGTATTTGGCTTTTCAGTTCTCAAATTTCATGTGCTTATTTTAATAGTTTAATTTCCTAAAATTTCTTACATGTAAATTCATTATACTAACCATATTGTTCTTCAAGTCTTTGAATATGCTTGTAATAGGCAGTTCAATTCCCACCAATAGCCATGTTATCTTAGACGTGTTTTTTCTTAACTATTTAATTTTCATATGTCACATTTCTCTGCTTCTCAGCATGGCAGTTGTGTGCTGCTCCTTTCTGGACTTTATAGAATAGTAGATATCCTGAATTATGTGCTCTTCTTCTAAGCATCATTGAGGGTTTCCTTGGTTTATGTTATTTTTAGTTTGTCAGGCAGTTTATTACGAAGGGATAAAGTTGACCCTTCTGAAGCTTGCTTTTATTTTTTTTTAATTTCATTTTTTTTTTGTTTACCACGTCTAGACACGCTTTAACTGTAAGGGCTAGAATTACATTTCTCTTAAAATGTGGGCTTTCTCCAGTATAAACTAAGAAACTAAGATATTTTGGAAGAGCCCTCCTCTATGGAACACTTAGTGTACGCTTCTTTTTGATTTATCCTATTAACTCTTTGCTAAGATTCTCACACAAATAGTGTGTGTGTGTGTATAAATAAATAGGTAAATCAAACTCTCTTAAATATGAAAACTCTAAGTAACACCACACTGTGTACCCTCTGAAATTTTCATTTCATCCTTTATTTCTAAAAATATTTATTAAAATATTTATTTCTTCTTTTTGTTTAATACAATTTTCCTTTCACGTACGTACGTGTTTTGTCTCTCCCTGATGGATCCCACTTTCCACTTCTCTAATTCTATTTTAGGACTCCCAAATATCTTAACACTGTATTGTCTTATTTTGTTTACAATTGCTTTACTCTGTGTAGTAAGTTTCTCTTCATAAGTTTATCTGCTACAAAAATTTTATTTTTACCTTTTCTAGTATTACTGCAGATTCAAATACCTTTTACAGTAGGTGATAGCGACATTGTAGTAGATTCCCTGACAGAAATACCGAATAGAAAATATACACAACACAATAGCATTGTGAGAACTCTAGTACCCAGCTACAACCAAGCAAACATCTGCACAAGAAAACATCTCACTTAAAAAAACAGTAAAAATAGGTAATGGCATTTTTGCTTAAAATTGCTCTACCCATGTTTCATACTAAATGAAATTACATCTCCTAATATCTCTTAATCTTATTTTGATTTGTCATATTTGTGAATTGATTTTTAAACATTTGAATAATCGGCTCAGCGTCAGTGGCTCAACCGGCTAAGGTGCAAGCCACGTACACCTGAGCTGGTGGGTTCGAATCCAGCCCGGGCCCGCCAAACAACAATGACGGCTGCAACCAAAAAATGGCCGGCGGGCGCCTATAGTCCCAGCTACTTGGGAGACGGAGGCAGAAGACTCACTTGAGCCCAGGAATTGGAAGTTGCTGTGAGCTGTGATGCTACAGCACTCTACCCAGGGTGACAGCTTGAGGCTCTGTCTCAAAAAAAAAATTCTTTTTTGAACAATCTTTGTATTTCAGTAATTTATGAAGAATTATCGCAAGATGTATGTGTGCATGTAAAGATAAGTAAATACCTATGTGTATGCGTGCATGTGTGTAGTTATTTTTATTTTAACAATACTCTATTTTTAAATCACCTGTATCGTATTGGTAAATCTGATTTTTATTGTGTTGTTATATTTCCATATTTTATTTAAAGAGGTTCAGACAATATAGTTGTTTAAGAAAGAATAAGTGACCTGCTATCTTAGTGTTGTAAGGATATTTATTTTTGTCTTTAATTCTTATTTATAATAATTGTTCTAGTTGCATACATCATATCATTTTAGTTAAAAATCAGATATAAAATTACCGTTATGTATATTCAGTCTCATTTTTATATAAACCTAAAACCGTCTTCGTAGTTTTTACAGGTATCATTTTAAGATAATTAATCCAAGACTTCATTCTTTTCAGCACATCCCACACATTTCCAGAAATATGAGGTTTTGCTGAACTACAAATGTAAAAAGGATACTGTAAAAAAAAAAGTTTCTATAATAGCTGTTAAAATAGTTTGTTAAATTTTTCATAGAAATTGTAGGGAAAAGCTTTGTTTTTTTTAACATCTTCTTCACATCCCGTGTTCAATGTATCTTTTATGGGAACCTGATTCTTTCTGGTGTCCACATTATGCATTTGTGTTGGACACATATAAGAATAGTTTTTCCTTACGATTTTTCTCCAAATCATTTTAATCAGATATTAACTCATTTTTTTTTCTTTCTTTCTCGACATGAAATGAGTAAAAGTCTGTCCCACCCCTGGCCTTTCACTCTCTCCTGAGTTGTTTTCAAACATCACAATATAAAGACGTTAATCGTCAGGTCCCATTTCACTGCTCAATGTAGCTACATTTCATGTGTGTTTACTGAGATATAAACACGTTCCTCCAGGACATGTGTGATACTAGTTCTTTGGCAATATTGAGTGCACATAAGCAATAAATCAGTTGAAATTTGGCTGTGTGCTGTGAGAACTTTTACTTGTTCCAGTTTTCAGCTAGGGAAAGCATTTCTATGTGCTATTCAGTGAAACCTTGTGTTCGTCTCCACAATGGATGTTGTATAAAGAAAAGAGGTTTATTTGGCTCATGCTTCTGCAGGTTGTACAAGAAGCAAGGTACCATCATCTACATCTAGTGAGGGTTTGAAGAAGCTTTTACTCATGGTGGAAGGTGGAGGTGGAGCTGCCGTGATGATGCAGAAGGAGGGACGAGGCTCTCGTTAACACCCAGTTCTGGCCTGAACCAACCCAGCAAGACCTCACTCATCACCACGGGGAGGGCACCTGCCAGAGAGGGGGCCGCCCAGAGGACAGGAGCGCCTCCCACCAGGGCCTGCTTCCCACACCAGGGATTAGATTTTAACAGGAAATTTAAAGGGGCAAATATCTAACTTATATCAAACTCCTATCCTATACCTCTTTTCTAGATAGAAAGACTTGCTGTTTCTACACAGAGATAATGAGGAAAGTGTACGGGACATATTGACGACCTCTTCTTTTACTGCATATGAAAACATGAAAAAGTGATTCTATAAAATGTTCAGATAAGTTCTGAAGGAACTTTACATTTGATGCAATTAATGAAAACTCAGGTCTTATAAGTCAGGTAAATGAACGTATTTGCTTTCAATTTTGCCAACCACATCTGAATTGAACATGAAAAATTTAAGTTGCAAATCAGAATTCTTGGTGTGTAGGGGGTACTAATAATTCTGTTGATGTTTTGAAAATTCCACAGAGAGTTGAAAATATCACTTTGCAAATAAAAAAGACATAGTCACAAAGTTAATATATACCTTGACTTAGAAAACCTAGTAAAAATTAAATTTTTGTAAAACACTGAAGGTGAAACTTTTTAAAGCTTTAAAAATTTTATCACATTGATAATTCTTTAGACCTGTTCACATAGGAAGTGGCTAAAAGTTTATTTCTAATATCCATTCCATAATAAAATTTTAACTCTGTAATTTTGAATAATAAACTTCTATGAAACATCAAATGAAAATTTGAAAATTAAACTTTATAAACTAAGTTTACTGGTATGGGTTAGTTACGTCTGCCCTTGATTGAAATATTATAGCTATAATAAAATGGGGAATGGTTCTTTTTTTTTTTTTTTAAGAAACAGAGTCTCACTTTGTTGCCCTCTGTAGAGTGTTGTGACGTCACAGCTCACAGCAACCTCTCGCTCCAGGACTTAGGCGATTCTTTTGCCTTAGCAGAGACTACAGGTGCCCGCCACAATGACTTGACTATATTTTCGTTATTTTTGTTTTTGGCCAGGGCTGGGTTTGAACCCCACACCCTCAGTATATGGGGCCGGCACCTTACTCAGTGAGCCACAGGTGCCACCCGGGAGTGGTTCTTAACAACCATAACTTCTACCAACATGTAGGTTTTTGTTTTTATTGTGACATGCAGATAAAGAACTACAATATATTATTTTCATTATAATAAATATTTCATTTCTCTTGTTATTGACTCCTCAGCACGATCTCCTCTCAAAATGGATAGTCTAAGTCAATTTGGGGAATTTAACCCTCTTGCCACAATGGATCAATACATAAACAGGTGTTTTTCACATCTGATTATTATCTAGAATTATAGAATTTTTTATTTGCGTATTATATTTTAACATGAAAACCAATTAAAATGTCTTAAGAGCAAAAGACAATATGCAATGTTCTCTAAACATTCAAATGTTTTAAAAATGTAATATTTTGAACATTTTCTCAAGGGTTTGTGGTAATTTTATAATATGGCATTAGTTATGTTTCTAGAATAGATTCTGTTTCCAAAATATTTCTGGGCATTACGTGAAACTCCCAGAATTTTTCTGAGAGTTGAGTTGCAACCACATGGCCTAATGGATAAGGTGTCTGGCTTCAGATCAAACTATTTCTGGGAGTAGTTATGTAAAAATTATACTTTATAAGTTTATAAAGAGCATTGAAATCCCAAAGAAAATGATTGTTGACAGATCAATTGTCTTAAAGTGATGAGATATACTGTATAGAGATTGGATGCAAATAATCTTGTTAGTTGGTATTGACTATAATTCATGTAGAGCTTTTTCTAGTTATGAATCACCTTTACAATTAATCTCTAAGAGAGAGAAAGAGAAAAAATTACAGCAATTGCTCTAAGACACTAGGCTATTGATTTCTGGTGCTTAAATTGTCACAAAAGTATAACAGAAAGCCACAGCTGAAATTTCTTTCTGGTTAGTATGTGTCGCAGAGAGATATTTTCACCCTTCCAAAAAAATCCCACTGAACCAAGAGCTAATTTACCCTTGATAATGAAGTAACAAGCAATTTATTTCCCTTGTGTTTTCAAACTATTTCCCAAAGTGATCCAACTGGATCTGGCAATTTTGAGGGTTTAATTTTCACAATGCCGTGACCTACCTCATAGTAACATTTGTCTTGGAAAACTATATATTGTTTTGGGTAGGAAGTCATGGAAATGGGTCTTACTTGGCTTGAAGAAAGACTAGAAGAAAGACACACCCGGAGGAGAGGAGGAGAATGGAGGTTGAAGAATAAAACCATGAATTACGAAGGAACATGGCAGCTTCAGTGTACAGAGGAGAGTTGCACAAGGTAATGATCAGTATCATATAAAGGATTTTGTTGAAATTAAAACTATTCTTATACGTACAATTTACTCATCAAGTTACATTTAATTGAATTAACCACAAGGTAAATACTGTTCTGTAGCACAGTTTTAAAAATATAAACAGCACATTAAAAAAAGAACAGAAATTTTAGATACCGTGGGACTAGCTATGCTCTCAGTAGCAATGGACTTACTGTTTCCTGATACAGCTGGACCTTGGTGGGCGCAGAATATTGATACGTAATCTAAAGCATAATAAACGTTACCTCCATGTAGACTCAACTCCCCTGCCCGCAGAGACATTTTCAGTTTAAACATAAATCTCACAGGGCTTTATACTGGAAGAAAATGAACACTTTCTGCAACAGAAAGAAAAAGAATAGGGTTTTTCTTCAAATATGAGCTATTCTAAGGTCAATGGTCCTGTGGAGTGGGAGTGTAATTCACTTGGATTCACTCAGGTCACATGAAGCTACATACACACGTGGCTGTTACAAATCAGGGAGTCATCTACATTTTAGGCAAGAAAAAAATTATACCTCAGTTACAGATAAACAGCCTCAGAATTCTCATCATATTTATTTTCCTGACTCATCTGGAAATGTGTGACAGTCTTTAGACAAGATACAAGGTGAACCAGCCCTCCCTGGATACAACATGCATTTCTTTATTCCAAAAATGGTGGCGGGAGACACTTCTATGTTAGGCTGTCATGTTTGGGTAGGCTGTGCCTATTTTTTTCTTTTGTTTTGCTTTACTTTTGAGACAAAGTCTCACTAAGTTGCCCTTGGTAGAGTACCCTGGGGGTAGGGTGCTGGCCACATATGCTGAGGCAGGTGGGTTCAAACCCGGCTGTGTCTATTTTTGTTGAATTCACGTGGAGTGCCTTCCTTTCAGGACTTCAAAGTAGAGGGACCATCTTTAATCCTTTCCTCTTTGGAAGAGTAAGATTGTGGCAATACTATTCTGTGCCTTTCAGAGATTTTGTGCTGGGTTTTCTAAACCCTGACGTGCTGCAATTGTAGAGGTTTGCAGGTGGATAGTCTGACTGTCAGGCCCAGCTTTCCATCTCATTCTACCATGATTTTGGCCCTCATTCTACAAGGTGCACATCACATTCAGCCTCCGAAGAATGTTTCCAGGACTGTTGATATCTCTGTATCTGGCAGAAGCCCTTTGCCCAGAATTAAAAAAAAAAAAAAAAAATCCTATTCAGAGTCTTATGCCTTAGGTCCAGATCAGTAAATACCTGTGTGGGAAAAACATTACTTCAGAATGTCATTTCAGCCATCTGCTGTAATTCCATCACCAGAAAGTTAGCGCTCTCTAGTTGGAGTCTCCCTTGATTCTTTGACAATTGTAAATTGACTTTTTAAATCCAGTTTCCTACATTTCTGCTAAGACACACAAGCTACTCCATTGTTGTATAGTGGAGGGCTCACCAAGCTTATTTCTAAAATGAAAAATATACAAAAACACCTAGAAAATTTAGTAGCACATGCGATGATTGCAAGCGCTTTGTAATAATTTCTACCAGAAAGGGCACACAGCTAACATCTGTTGTTGCCTTTGACTTCAGAGAGACTATGCCTGTTTGCCTGGGGTTTGGGAAATTCTAGCATTCTGAACTTACAAGTGCTGCAGCCAGAAACATCCCTGGAAAACTCAGGTGAGTTGATCGAGCTAAAGTGAGAGATTAGCAACATTGATGTGGGAAATCATGGAAATATGAAGGTTCTGCACAGTACCAAAACATACGCCAGAGCAACACAGTGCTATTCTGCTTTATGACATTCTGCTCTAGGGAAAGTAAGTTCATCAAAGATTCATCCTCAATACTACTTGTGCTTTCTACAGGGAACATTACAAATATTACTGTGAAATAAATCTTTATTTGCTTTTTTCAGCTTTTCTTTTGCTGTCAGATGCTATTAGTTTCATAACCATTTATGCTTTTCTGCATCATGTATAAACACCCTGAGGCTTTAATCCCAGATCCTTTACTGATTAGATACATGACTTTAGATAAATTTAAAGTAATCTTTGTTTATTCATTAGTAATGCACGAATGTATCTGCTTGTTATATGAATTAAATGAGTTAATATCTATAAGTCCTTAAAACAATGGCTGTTTTTATCAGTGCTACATAAATATTGATTCAGCAAATAAAATTCAAACACACACATTCATTCATTTTAAAATTTTATAACTCATTTTCCACCATAAGTGATAGCCGTAGTTATTTCTACTGACTGCTTGAATTCACATTTTTGGTTTGGATGTAAAATCTCATGCAGCCATAGCTTGTAGTAAGTTTTCATTTTTACAAATTGTTGTATGTTTGTATTAAGCTGGCCTTGCCCAGGTTACTCAGAGAATCACACAGGAGTCATTCAAAGTTCCATTTGGCTGTGTGTATATTTATATGCTTCTTGAGGGCACCATGGCTTACGCTTGTGAGTTTTAGTACTGCTTTTATGCTGACATCTTCTAAATCTGCTTTCTGGTGTCTGCGGACCCAGTGCTGACTCTCCCATTGCGCCACTGTCTTTATGACATTTGAGTGTGGAATAGATGTCACTCGTAGTAATTCTCCTGATACGAGCATCCAGAATTGCTGCTCACAGGCATTTTCTAGAACACTGGTCTGATTCTTCCCATGATAGCAATTTATCACAGCAATGTGATTTTTTTTTTTGCTTTCTCTAATTCTATTTATCAGGAGAAATATTATTTATAAAGCAAGCATATTTCTCATTTCTTGATGCAAAATTTATGGTTAAGGTTCAATATAAATAGTTCAGTCTTCATTGGTCTACTAAAATTTTCATTGGTCTATTCAAATGTATAGAATCATCTATTAATTAATATTTGAAAAATTTGTTTTCCAATTCATAAAATCATCCCTTTTTGAAAAGCAATCATCCTGAAGATGGTGCCCAACATGTCATTTCTAGCAGCTTCTGCTTGTTTGATTGTTTATCATGTAATTATTAAAGACAAAATCAAATACAGAAATAAGTAGCTTTCATAATGAATAGCTAACACTTGTTCATATCTTCTCTATGAAATCTAATTGTCAAGCTCATGAAAAGGAGATTTTCCCAAACTGAAAATCTGCTATGCTACCCAGGAAATTCATTCAACCTTCGATTTTCTGACTCAATATAGTAGAAGTTTACTAACATTGTAGGCATTTTCTATGCCATTTTCCCTTCCAAGATTCAATTTATGTTTACGAACTATTTATTTATCAATAGGCTTCCTTAATTTCAGTTACCCACAAATGAGACTTTAAAAATAATTTGAAATTATTTTTATAATTATTCATATATTAAGTCTGGACTATATGACAGAAAAATATTTCTGCCAATGATTAATATATTCATAAAACATACAAAAATCACAAGATAAACTTTATTATTTAGGTCTTCTAAAATCATAGTAATAAAAAGACTTCAAAAAAAAAAAAAAGGCAGTGCCTGTGGCATTGACCTCATATACTGATAGTGGTGGGTTCAAACCTGGCCCCAGCCAAAAAAAAAATTTCTAATAAGATAACATGTTGCTATGATTTTGGCATGCTAATATTAAACTGACAAAGGTAACAGGGTTAAGAGTGAAAGTTAATTTAACTAACATTTCATTTGAAAGATAAAAATAACAACTCAGAAAATTTTTCGATCATTAAAATATACATAACATCACAACTTGAAAATATAAACATAAAAGCTGGAAGTCTCTACCAGATTTTATGTTTAAAATTACCAATACTTTTATAGAATTAGTAATATAGTCAATTGAAGGAACAATTACTCTACTTCAGACTTGGTACCTCCATGGATGCATAGCTGTAAATTCAGTTTGTAAATAGTTAGAAAAGTTTTAATGTCCTTAAAAATCAGAAAAAATGTATCAATATGTGGTTTAGACAAACCACGTTATTATTTTAATAGTCTGCTTTGCCAGTGCTGTTCCATTATTATGGTTCTTTAATACATTACTTGACTTCTGTAGTTGGCACGTGGTGTTCGGACCCCTACTAGAGGGAGACAGAAGTAAAGTTGTGTCCACAGGTTCTATTTTTTTACGAGCAGGTGGCTCTCCTGGTGTGTCACCTACTAAGGATTTACCTAGGTTGGAATGCCAAATCCAAAGCGAACCAAATGTAAATCCATATCCTGTACTTCATGCCAGGATTAATATACATATTCCATTAGGGATACTTTTACAACCTTATTGAAGCACATTGAAAAGCTAATGCAATTACAACCACTTTTCAAATAAAAACATACTTCCCAATCTGTGTATACTGTGTTCTTTCACCAATCGAAGAAGACAAATTCCAGTTTCATTCTTATCTCTATGGAAAACATCAGGAAAGTGTTTCCACAGGACAGTCTCAAAAAATAAAACCTAAGCAGAATTAAATATTGAAGTAGTCAAATTTATTATATTAAAATTTATTACAATTTAAAATACCACCACGCTAACAGAAATTTTCAGTAATGTTCTATGAGTTGCTAACACGATTCGCTTTTCACAGCCTTTGTTCTTGCCTGTCCAGAAACTAGTCAGAGAATTGTGAGTGCCAATGGAAAGTTTGCAGGGAGAGCCAAAATTTCAACCCATTAGGTTACTTACCTGTAAAATATCAAAAGGAAGGTCTACTATCCTAAACATAAAAATGCTAATCAGATACTACATTTACATCAGGAAAGTAAAGATGTTATTTATTTTTACTTGAGATACAGTGCTTTTTACGTGTGTGTTGAAGCCATTCATTCCTGAAGGATATGGCCAGCTGCTTTGGGCTTAGTGTTCATTAACTGAACAAATTCCATTTCATTTTGACATGACAAGTAGAAAACTCAATGTATTTTTACCATTTCATCTATTTTTGGAGATTTTCCAAAATATGTTCTTCTTCTTTTAATTCACATATTAATCATTAATATTAGAACATTTAAAAAATAGGTTCAGTATAAAATAGCAAATTTGGAGGTCTTTTAAATTTTTACACAGTAAAACATTTTTTATACATACCTTATAAAGGTATTTCTTAATCTCTTAAAACATTCAATCAAAATCATTGGGTTAAGTTAGATCTTGGTTTAAATTATATTTCTAATATCTTTTTAAATAGAGAATATGATTACTATTAGAAATAAATAAAAATCATGTAAAAGAGTTAGATATTGTGGATTTTTATTGTAGATTTTTATTTCATTTTCTGTCCTTAGTAATTAAAAAATGTTTTACTTAAGGTTTATTTTTTTTTAGTTTAGTTTCCTGTGTACCAATGCTGCTTTTGACAGTCAAAATTCTTCTCTTCTAAAAATAATAATAGACTAACTAAGATAGTGAAATTGCAATGTAACTGAATTAAGTGCAATTTAAAATATTAGTGACTCATTCTAAAGAGTAAAAGTCAGTTAAAATATTCAGAATTGGACTTAAAAATATGCACGCAGAGCTAAGAGGCAGCTTATTTATAAAACTAAGATTCTGAGCTGTTAAAAAAATGCATATTGTGTCACTCGTACTTCTTTTGTAAATTCAGAGTTGTTTGATTTTTCAAATTAATGTAATTATTCATGCATATTTATCCAATGCATAGTTTAGTTTCTTAATCATTTAATACATGCATAGAACAGATAATATTATATATAGTTAGTCTAAAATTATAACTAATTCTTTCCACGTTTTTCCTAACTATAGTCAAAACGAGAAAGTAAAATTCTCTGCAGCAGAAACAGAAGGAAGGAAATCTCTATCTCTAACTCTATATCCAACTATATATTTCTCTGCCTATATATTTACCACCTATAGCTCCCTGTTCTATGAATTTTTCACTTTTAATTTATCTTTTTCTTATTAGTTCCTACTCTCTATTTATTTTGATTTTTGAGATAGATGCTTACATCATTGATTTTCAGCATTTTTTAACATATGGATCAGAGAATATATATATATGTTTAAGTACTGCTTCAGTTGTAATTATAACACAATTAAAAATGTCAAAATACAAGCAGGCATTTCTCAAAAGAAGACATGGAAATAGTCAATAGGTGGATGAAAAAATGTTCAGCATCACTAATCATTAGGGAAATGCAAATTTTCAATAATCCCACTTGTGTGTATATATTTAAAATAATTGAAATCAACACAGTGAAGGAACTCACCCTTCTCATGTTCATTGAAGCATCATTTACAATACACGAGATGTGGAATCAACCAGAGTGTCCACTGGAAGACAAAGTAAACGTGGCTTGTGGCTCTCACTCAGTCGCAAGCGTACGCAATGTCATTCTATTCAGTCGTTAAAAGGAAAAACATCCTGTCATTGATGACAAGAATAAGAAACTGTAGAACATTATGCCAGTTACAATACGCCAGGCACAGAAAAACAAATATCATGTGATCTCCCGTACGTGTGGAATCTAAAAATGTTGAACTCTGGAAGTGGAGAGTAGTCGGGTGGTTCCCAGAGGCTGGAGGGTGGGAGGGATGGCGCAGGAAGTTGTTGACTGAAGGGTACAAATTTCCAGGTGGACAGTAGAATTAACATTTTGAGGTGCATTGAGCAGGAGGATGGGACTGTGGTGTGGCTGCAAAGTTCCTGTGCAATTTGAAGTCACACACTATTCTAAATTGCACATGAACTTTACGGTCTCTCTGTAGATTTCAAAATAATAAAGTAAAATTCAAATGCTTTGCCCTAGACATACGTGAGGTGGTAGATTTGTTAATTAGCCTCATATAATCATTCCACCTTGTATACATAACTCAAAACAACACCTTGTAACGCTTCAATGTATGGAAGTATGATGTGTTTGAAAAATAATATTAATAAAAGGTAAATACAGAAACTATGATTAATATTTTAATGGCTAGCCTGAAGAAATTAGACAACAGTCAAACAAGCCAGCTGAAAAGGCTATATAATCTTAACCATAGAAAATTCTGAAAAGGCAAAATCTATGGAGATAGCAAAAAGCTCAGGGGATGGGGAGGGAAAGGCACAGCACAGGATTCTTATTTTGTAAACAAAAAAAAATTTACTACACATTCTCTACATGTTGGCGACCTCTTGGTAAAATTTTGGAATGAATATTTTGTAAGTAAATGCACATTTAGTTACAATTTCCCATTTTCCCCCTGTTGGTGGCTTTGGGGGCAATCTCTGGGATACCCTGTCGAATGCGGGATACATGCCACACGCTTGTCAGACCCATGGGACACACACACCCTAATGTAAACTGTGGACTTGGGCACTAGCGTGGGTCATCCTTGTTCCAATGTACCAGCCTGGCGGGCTGCTGATAAGGGGGAAGGCTGTGCTTCATGGTCTGGGGGAATTTATGAGAATTTTCTGCTCAGGTTTGCTGTGAACCTGCAACTGCTCTGAAAAAGTCTATTTCAGTGGGAAAAAAAAATTAAAAAGATAAACTAAGAATGTGTTTACATGAAAATTTAAAAAGAATAAAGAAACAGGACAAGGAAATGTAAAAAAAAAATTCCTAACGTGATAAAAGTTCATCCTTAAATTAGAACTGTGAAAAAGAGAACTGTGGAAATTAAGAGATGACACTTAAATATCTATTTCAATCTATCTATTCCATGAAGGTAAAATAATGCTAATATTTACAATGTTAAAATTTTTTAAATTTTATGTTGTTAAATAGAATAAGCAATGAGAACTCTCCTGACAAATAGTGTACACTTTTGGACTATATTTTAGTTAAATCTATATTGATTGTCACTGCAACAGGGTTTCTTTTTTAGTAAATGTATTTATCTAATGATTAATCAAAAGCCAAACAGGAGAGTGAGCCATAATGCTGACACCTGAGAGCAGTTAAATTTTAGACACACATCTATTTGCCTTTGAATCCTCTCAACATCCTGTGGTTTAAAATAAACCCTCCTTTAATGATCAGATAACACTAACTTTTAGTCACATCCAATGCATATCTACTTAAAAATCAAATCATCTTCCCAGAGTTCCTTTCCCTCAATATCCCCAAGAAATCCAGGGTTTAAACATCCGTCCTTTACCCGCCACGTGGCATGTCCATCATGGTGACTGTTGATTTCAGGGTAATGGGTACAGGTGTCCTTAGTTTCTGGTGATTCCTTCTGCTATGTGGATCTGTCACATTTACAACTGAGTCCTTCCGTATTACTGTGGGCCTTTTGTCTTGTAAAGCTACGCTTGGTCTGGGACAGGGCTTCTAGTATTAAACAGATACTCTACCTAAGACTATATTTCCTTGTGAAGAATAAGTCTCTGTAGGGCTATCCCCTCATTTACTGCACAGCTTCTTTTAGTGACTGTTTGGATTTTTCCCAGCTGCAGATTGCTATATAAGTGAACAGAACTATTCGAATTCCTCTTAAAATAATTGAGTAACAGCTAGAAAAATGTGTGTGACTAATTTTGCAATGGAAAATGTTTTTACATGTGTTTCCGTAGATCATTCACTGATGAGTCTACAAGCTCAGCAAAAATTAAAGACAAATAATTGAATAATCCTAATAATAGGAACGCCCTAATTTCATATTTATACTCACAGTTTTTCTTACACTAACACTTTGACTTAGGTGTATTCAGATCTGTGTTATACAGAAATATCAAGATAATTTATTTTAAAATTCCCCAAATTTCCCATTTTTAATACTGGCAATTGATTTAGAATTATGAGACAGAAAATTTAAGTGTTTTATATCTGGTGATTTGTTATTACTACATTGAGCTATAATTTGTGCTACCCTGATTTGTTGTTCTGTACTAAGTGTAAATTGCTTTCATATAATATATTATCTCAAGGAATGTCATCTTAGAGGTCAAAGACGACAACAATGCAGAAAAATTTACTTTCTCCGTGTAACTAGTAAAACACGTCTGTACCAATGACTTCCATGAACACTTGAAGAAGGGCGCTAACATTAAGTCTAATATTTGTAGCTAAGATTACTTTGAAGGCTACATTGTGTTGTTTCTTATTTTTTGAAAATGAATACTTGCAAAGTTTCTCTGGGTTATTCATATTCTCCTTTTATAAAAAAGGAATATGAACTCTGCCAGATTAAATAAAGCTTTTGTTTCCATCCAAATTACATGTGAAACAAAAATATTACTCTAGATTTTCTTATTGACACTAGAAAAATATAGATGGTCTTGTTTGCTAAGCTTAGTACCTAAATATCTATTTCAATCTATCTATTCCATGAAGGTAAAATAATGCTAATATTTACAATGTTAATTTTTAAAAATTTTATGTTGTTAATTAATTACACCAAGATTGTCCCTTTCTATGAATATATATTTCTATTTTTTTTTTTTGAGACAGAGTCTCACTATGTTGCCCTCAATAGAGTGCTGTGGTGTCACAGCTCACAGCAACCTCAAACTCTTGGACTTAAGCTATTCTCTTGCCTCAGCCCCTCGTGTAGCTGGGACTAAAGGCACCTGCCACAATGCTCGGCTATTTTTTGTTACAGTTGTCATTGTTGTTTAGCTGGCCCAGGATGGGTTCAAATCCTTCCAGCCTTGGTGTATGTGGCTGGTGCCAAGCCTCTTTGAATGTATTATTTCCATTATATCTTTCAGAATGTTCTAGAGTCTCTAAGCATTGGTATGGTAATCATTTTGTTGCTATATTGACTGTCTTTTTAAGATAATCTGTTTAGTGTATTATTTTAACATTTCTATTATTAACTAATTTTGTTCTCTGTTTAGGCTTAAATATCTATGCTGACAGCGTCGTTTTGAATTTGCTTTTGGCGGGAAGGTTTCAAGATCAAATGAAGTGTGTATTTCTTTCTATGTCTGGAACGCTTATATCACCAAGTAGCATAAATTTAGAATACCATCCAGGACTCTTTTACAATGTAAGTGTGTGATTTAAATTTGTCTTTGGTAATTTTTCATTTTTCTAACAATGGCTTGGGTGGATGATAATATATATTTCTGCTTTGTTTGTCAGGCAAGTTTATAGGAAAAGGTTTTTCTGGGTCTGGTTCCACAGAAAATTCAACTCTTCATGTCTCTAGCTTTTGGCAAACAGCTTAGTTTTCAACAATTGCCAATAGATTATTAAAAGTAATTTAATACATATTATAATATAAACTTTAGACTTCAAACGAAGGGCGTGAAGTAGTAAGAAGATTTCATTTATATTGTAATCTAGTCTGCCGACACACACACACAAAACACAACTATATGTTTCCAAAATTAAAATTAACCTTTATCATAGGAGATTTGCTTTACTCATTGCAGGAAATATAACTTCCCAAACATTGAACAAAGTGGCATTTATTTAAATGAGAAATAAAATATTTTATTGATTTTACTTGCATATTATAAAATGCACTAGTAAGTTGTTAATATAGGCTCAAATGCAAATTTGACAGACTAAGAACAAGAAATGCCATTAAAAATATTAAGATAAATCACTGGGTAAGACACAGAATTGGTTAATGACTTACACAAAAACAAATTGTTGACTTTGTTGATTATCAAAGGTGATAATTTGGTGATTATCAGGATAAAAATCCACAAGTTAACTTCCATATGTGCCACTAGAAGACAGCTCAGTCAATAAAAAATCAACAAAACTATAGATGTTTATGTGGATGCAGAGATAAGGGAACACTTCTGCACTGCCGGTGGGAATGCAAGCTGATATGTTCCTTTTGGAAAGAAGTTTGGAGAATACTTCGGGACTTAGGGCACTAAAAGTAGACCTGCCGTTTGATTCTGCAATTCCTCAACTAGGTGTATATCCAGATGACCAGAAATCATTTTATAACAAAGATATTTGCACCAGAATGTTTATTGCAACCCAATTCATAATTTCCAAGTCATGGAAGCAACCCAAGTGCCCATTGACCCATGAAGGGACTAACAAATTGTGATATATGTATAACACAGAATATTATGCAGCCTTGAAGAAGATGGAGACTTTACCTCTTTTATGTTTACATGGATGGAGCTGGAATATTTACTTCTTAGTAAAGTATCTCAAGAATGAAAGTAAAAGTATTCAATGTACTTGGTACTATTATGAACCCAACATATAATCACCCCAACTTTCATATGAATGATAAAACACAACTATAGCCCAGACTGAAGGAGGGAAAAAGAGGGGGAGGGGAGTGAGGTGGGGAAGCCGGTGGAGGGAGGGTAGTTGGTGTGACCTCACCTATGGTGCATTGTGCAAAGGTACATGTCAAATTTATTCAGAGTAGAGTAGAAATGTCTTAAAACAACAAATCACTAAATGAGGTGAAGGCTATGTTAACTAGTTTGATGTAAGCATTACAAATTGTATATAAAATCAGCACATTATGTCCCATAAATGCATTAATGTACAATGTACACAGGTATGATTTAATTAAAAAAATTAAAAAGTCAGCAAGGGTTCTACTCAAGCACTGTATTGAGAGTAATAATCCCTTTTGCCTAATTCTGATGTCTAGACAATTTTTTTGTGACACAACACACTAAATTGATTACAATAATTATTAATGGGTCACCATCCTCAAATTAAATAGGAAACTTAAATTATATCTGATACCCTGGCCTGCTCTGACGTTGATCTTATTCATCTAACAAATTTTGCCTTTCTCTTCAATTCTAGAAATTAATGACATATATACATATATGTTCCACTGTGCAAGATTATTTAAAAATAATCCCAGAGCTTCCCTGTATTTTTAATATGTCCAGGAGGGGGCCTTTCTGCATCAGCACTGTGTGCCATGTTGTAGGCTGTCCTACTCATCAATTCCCAACAGTCCAGGCTCATTGTTGGAGACTCTATCAGTCACTGGAACACGGACTAGGTGGATTATGAAACACACTATATTTTGATTACCCCACAAAAAAATTCTTACCCATAAGAATGTGCTTTTCACTGTGTTCATGAAGTAAATTCATCCTCTTTCTACCTGTTTAAAAGCAGAGAAAGTGCAGTCATCTTGTATACTAAATTAAACTGTGAAAAATCTTTGGGTCAGGAAAGAAGACATGATAAAGGGAAAAAGTAAGCGGTATCATATTTTTCCTTTTTTTAATGAATTTTTCCAAATTAAAATTTTTTGCTTGGAAGAGATAGACCTGGCTTTTGACTAAATTTAAAAAAAATTAAAAGTATTGCAAAGAGAAAAGTTTAGTAAAATGGTTTGGAGTAAAATATACTAATTTTCTCATTTAGTCTTAAAATTAGCTGGAAATATTTCAAGCATGCCTCACTATACCAGTGAAATTGTTTTTATAGAACTTGACTAAATATAAAATTCCAACTTTTCTTTGTCAACATTAGCCCTACTGGAGAGAGCCCAACAACAGTGGTTGCTTCTATCATTGGTGTCTTACAATCACTAAAAAAACTCTATCAGATTTCTACACAAGTACACCATGCAGAAAATTATAAAGAGCACCAGGATGGCTTCTTGGTAAGAAAAAATTCAATAGATGTTAATCTCTGCCTTTCATTAAAAAATATTACTTTGAAAATTAAATAATTTAAGGTGTCACAATGCAAAAAAAAAAATTCTTTATTATAAACATTTAAGACCCAAGGCAAAAGTATTGTGCTTTCTGAACAAAAACCTTTACTATGTACAGATTTCTAGGCACGTTACCGCACAATTGGAGATCATTGTAATTTTCACCCAATTCTCCACTGTCAAGCAGGCATCTAATTTTACTAGGAAAACCAAACACTTCCTTGTTATTCTCCTGACATTTAGAGCTCTGTGCTGATAACCTACACAGCATTTTCTGTTTCCCAGTTCTCCTTGCAGTTATGTCTTAAACAAGGCTTAGCAAACATCACCAAAGGTCACAAAAGATTACCAAATGTGGGGGGAGGGGAATGCTCTAGAATCATTAGGATACATAGCTCAGTCGAATTTTTGAATTAACATGTTATTAACTTTCAAGTGCTTTGTAGAAATAGTTCTTTCTTATTCCAAAAATCAAAAGCCAAATATCCATTCTAATTTTTCAGGATTTTTATAAAATTTATTCTCTCTGCAAAGAACTTCATCATACAACTGATTCATAGACTGTCAGATGTTTTACCTAGTTACTGTAACTCTATATTGAAAATATGTCATCTGCCTTGTCATTTTATTGTGACTATTTGTCTGTCTTCCAGTATATACTAAGTAATATGTACAATGGCAGCCCACGTCTAAACAGAATAAATAATATATTTACCCTAATTGCATCAATACCTAGGGTTTTAAAATTTATTTTTATGTCTGTAAAGTAGGTAAATGTGAATAATTTAAAAAATAGAATTATATCCCAACATATACATACTAAGATTCATCACTACATTTCTCAACTTCAACTAGAACATGGAGCAATGTTTATTTCTCATAAGACAATCTATATTACTATACAATTTTAACTAAAATTCCATGAAGACTAAAACTATTTATATACATATCTGTCTAAGATTTATTTACATTTGACGACTTTCCATCTTTAGAGATTATTACAGTTTTCTAAGACTGGAAAGAAACAAACTAAATTATATTTGTTTTAGCCATTGAACTGGCTGGGGAAAATAATATGCTAATTGACCATTTGCAGTAAACATTATCTTGTTTATTAATCCGTAGATTTATAGCTTCATAAAATAGTCTTTATACTTCGCATTGAAACATACATTTTAATCTAATAACTAGAAAGCATATATTTGCCACAAATTAAAAATTCCTATAATTGCTGAAAAAAAATATGCCCATAATAAACTCTGCCTGTATTCAGCTCCTCATTTTTTTATGAAGGAAATCCTTATCTCCAGAGTAATGGGCAAAATAATAAGTCCTGACAGAAACTTCCCAAAGCTGTAACCTGCCTGGGTGGAGAATAGAAATGCATCGCAGCCTGGAAAGGGGGGAGAAATAGATGTGGGTGAAACACTGATGTCGGGGAGAAGCAGTAACGCTTGGGAAGTATGCGCTGGGTAACCAGGGTCACAGAGCCTGGGAAGACCCAGACCCGGTTAAACCACCAAGGAACGCTCCTTCCCTAAGTCCCTATACAAACAGTAATATGGTTTTAATAAAAACAATAGCAGGATAAAGCTAGGAAGGCTGCTAGAGACAGATTCTCTTTTTAGGCGCTCAGAGATGTAAGACCTAAATGGGAAGATACAAACTACATATCACTAAAAGTAGCAGAGTAACAATGTGGTGAGTATTCAGGGCATTTGTAAGGGAAATGCAGACAAAAATCGAAGCGAAGAAGGGTTTGGGATTATGAGGTTCTTATACTACATATGGAGCAATTCAGTATTATTTGAAAGTGGCTTCAGGCCATTTAAAAATATATATTATAAATTGTAGGGCATCTGCAAGAAGATTTTTAAAATATGTATAAGTAATAACTCAGTGGGAGAGACAAATGTAATAATAATGATGATGATAAATAAATAAACAAACCCAGAGAAGGCAAAAAGATACCAAGAGAGAAACAAAGAAGAGATTGCACAAATAGAAAACAGCTGGCAGAATGGCATGAGCTTTTTGAAAGTAAATGTGTTAGTTTGAAGTCTGACAATTAAGTTTGTGAACTCATCCTAGGAAAAGTGCTACACTCCTCATTTGAATATCACTGTGGTCCTCGTGTGCCAGTAACAGAAGTTGTCAGAAGCAATGCCCAAATGTATCCAGTTACCAAGAATCCATTTAAAATACAAATATACTGATGAATTATAGTAAAAGAATGGAGAAAAGTACCATGTTATCCTATATATATATTGTAAAATTCAGTCAATAATTGATAACAATAAACAGCGTCAGCCCAAGATGACTTCACCAGTGAATTAAGTAGAAGTGATGCAATGCTCAGTAATCTTTACCAGTAAGTAGACCCAGAATGAACAACTGCTTCATTCTATGAGGTCTGCATTACCCTAACGTCAAAACCAAATAAAAAATAAGCATAAAAAAGGTCAGAAGCATCTGGTTTTTCTCAGCTGCCTTAACAATATCAACAGAAATGTATTTTTCACCCTTTTTGAGGCTGGCAAGTTCAAGGTCAAGGTGTTGGAAATTATAATTGCTTATTTGTTTGTTTTCTACACAAATAACCCAATTTCTAGCACATTTTATAATATTTCCTTTTGTTTACAATTTTCCAAAATGCAAAATATGTTAGATATGAAAATTCATAAATAAAATGCGTCTGTCCCGGGTTTGTTAATCTCTAAATTTGTCTTTATCTCTAAATTCCTATGTCAAATTACCATGTCTTACTTGTTATGTTTTTGCAATTTCCAGTGGTTCTTGTTATCTGGTGGAGTTATATTATTTCTTGTTGTATATTTTTGCATGTAAATTTTAGCATCTCTTTGTCAATTTATGTAGGATATTTTGATTATAATTTCATTAAAACTATATGTGAATTTGAATATATTTGACAATATTATGCTGCTATTTTTCATTGGTAAATATGAACTATATCTGTATTTACTATTTTCATTTTATAATTTTCTCTTGCATTATAATATATACTGTCTAGCAGATAACCGCTATTCCATGTGCGTAATATTGATAATAAAAGTGGAATAGATGAGTGTTATTAGATACCCATTATTAGTTAATTCTCCATATCTGAAAAGTAAATTTCTCTTGTCTCCAACTGCATCATGCTGTTTGGAATCAAGAAACAGGCAGTTACTCGGAGGAGTCCTGATCATGTGGACCCAGGATTTGCTTTTTTCCAGCCTCTTCCCATAAGTATTACCATAATTAGAAGACTTTGCATTTCATAATTTCTTTGTACAGACAAATTAATTTTTAAAATAATTTTAATTCCAAAATATTAGGGGGGTATGAATGTTCTTGTTCCATGGATAAATTGTATAATGGTTACATTGGGGTTATGTGTAAATCAATTAATATGTTCAGAGTTGCTCAGTCATACTTTTGTTGTAATTTCAGAGTATGCCAATGGTTGCCACACCTGCATACATAAGGAAAATGGGAAAATGTAGACAAATGTACATGTGTTTACAAAATACCCATTAAAAATTTTACAAAATATTTTTTGTGTTGATTTACAAATATGAAAATAATGCAAATATAAAAACACATAATATAAAAATAATATGAGCTTTTAGAATTTTTCTGTGTATGGTGACCTTTGGACACCGCATAAACTTATGGGAAGCATGCTAAAATATGCCTCTATCGATTGTCTGTCTGGGAAATGATAATAAAAGCCAATACAAATATATGTTCCTAATGTATAAGGGTAGCCATAGTAATTATTTCTACTTAAATAATCCATTAATTTTAATAGAATCAAAATTTTTATTATTTTCAGTATTAGCATTAATAGTTTTCCCAGCAATAAAATCATTTGAATTCACATATTTATAGTTTCTCAAATCAAGTTACAGTGAAGGAAGATTGTTATTCTCTGCTAGTGTTGATTTATAGCTCTGTCCCATCTGTCACTTTCTACCCTCCCAATTGGAAATTCCAATTATCTTGCAACCGTCATGATGCTAAATTAGGCAGTAGAGGGCACTGGAGGGATATTAAGGAAGGAAAGATTGTCCTCTTGTTTCCGGTGTCCTCCCGGTTCCTTCCTGTTCCTGTTGTGTAGCTGTGTGCAGTAACTAGACCTTCCAGGAGTTCCAGTGTTACCACTTTGGATGCAGTCTCAGAGTTTTTCCAGCAAAGACTTCCTGGCCTTGAACTACAGGAACCTCTCAAGCACCAGCTAAGCATCCTTCTCACTCCACGAGAGCCTTTGAACTACCTCTCTGGCCTGTAGTTTCTTGTGTACAAATACAGGGCATTGGCCTTCTATCTGTGGCCAGATGTGGCAGGACATCTCAACAAATTTACTATCCATTTTGTGAGTTGCAGCCTCATCTTTTCCTACCAGGTCTGAATCCCAACCTTGGGGAAGACCTTTGTACACACTTATACTTTCTTTGGATATTCTTCTTCAGACGTGGACTATTCATTAAAGTATTTCTCACCCTTATAATTAATCATCTATTATAATTAATAATTATTGATATGAAATCATTTAAATTACTGTGTGAGTTCAGTCTCCTTGTTGAATCTTAACTGGTAAATACTGTTCTTGTTAATTCTTAGTATCACTGAGACCATCAAGAAATACGTACATACTTCATGTTTTCTTTTAAATTATACTTATTCATCTTACATTTATATCTTATCACTTTGCATTCCTAAATGTATTGTTATTCATATTATTTTGTTACATATGTGTATATAAATTTATATGTATGATACAGCTCAAAATTTATTGTATATGAGCTAAAAATCAGAGAGAAAGGAAAGTAAGGTTTCTTTTTCTTTATAAATTCATTTAGACAATAATTTCTCTTTTGTACAAAAATTATATTTCCATTTTAACCTCCTTAATACTGCAATATAATTTTTACTTTTGCTGATCATTCCCAAAGGGGAAGATGAAGTTCACAACATGTCAAATTCATGGACAATCATGCAAGTGATGGTTGGGGACATTTGCTTTTTCCATATAGGGAGAGTGAATTATGAAAATTAAGAAGTGAAATCTGGGCGGCACCTGTGGCTCAAAGGAGTAGGGTGCCGGCCCCATAAGCTGGAGGTGGTGGGTTCAAACCCAGCCCCAGCCAAAAACTGCAAAAAAAAAAAAAAAAAAGTGAAATCTATAACCCATACTTCAAAGTGAAGTTGTATTAATTTTACAACTATTTTCAAATAATAAGGGATTATGTTTTTCCTAAAAATTTCTAATATTTTTCATTTGCACAAATTAATCCAAGTCACTCCAAATCATTACTCTACATTTTGTTAAAACTTTTGAAACCTTTAGATTTCCTTTTTTTAACCTAGAGTAACTCAATGATGCTATCGTATGACAATTCTCATGCTGTTTAATAAATGTAGATTTGAAAATACTAAACAGCATTTGCCTTTAAAAATTTACTCCTCATCATATTGCAGAATGATACTGTATGTTTAGAAATGCTAACTATTAGTAGATATCCTTAGTTGAACATATAAAGTACAAGTGTTAATTGTGATTTCCCCATGAAGATATTTATTATTACAAGCTGCCAACTTATATGCCCAATGAGAATATAATTTTATAAATGTGTTATAATCAATCACTTATTTCTTCTAATTATAAACCTGACATTAAATACTAAACTTATTTTTATTATTATTGATGTTAACAGTATTTTGGTTCAGAAGGGTGCTACGGGATGCTCCTTAATTAGAAACAATTTTCCCAAGGAATCCGGAAGTGGTACAGCAATACGAGAAATGTATGACAGATTATCATCTTTCCATCTGCTTCTGTGAGGTAAATGAAAGGCTACCTAGTAAGAAAAGTTAAGTTTGAGGTATAAAAAATAAGTAATATAATATAAAAAGGCTTTCCAGTAGGTTACACTGCCTCCTTTTTCCTGTATGCTGAATATCTCTTATGCTTTACCTTACGGTTTTACCACTTTTTGTGCCCAGTATTCCTGAGCCACCTGGAAGTTGAGAACTAGTTGTGGGTACTCACCCGCAATCTCAGTCCTCGCTTCCTGCCTTGTACGGCCTCCGCCTCAGCCACGTGGGTGCTGCAGAACCGGGTGAGCATTCTGAAAAGTGCTCTGGGCACAGACACCTGGTTTACATCTGGGCTGAAAATCATCTCTAAGTACCTTGTGTGTGTATGTGCCCGCGCATCGTGCAGGTGTTGGCAAAGATAGGGGTAAGATGAAGTTGAAAGTTGAAACACTCCTGATAATCTCCAGATCAGCTTTTCAGGACTTTTTTTTTTTTTTGATAGTTTGCCACTGGCTTAATCAGTTAAGTCAGCTTTGCCTGATTAAGTGACCAAAATTGTATTTGAAACTCCCACGAGATCTTCCGCCGTGGGCTCCCCTGCAGCCAAATTCTTCACACATAAGTTGATGGCTCCAGCTGCAGAGAGAAAGCAGTCTGTCTTGAATAAAGGCCCCTGGGACGTGGGCCTGGGCTGTCTCTAGGACCTCCATGCTGGCCTGCAGCTCCTTCCTCTTGCTGGACGATACTGTGTGCCATTAAATAAAATCTTTGCCAATGTATGCTCCATGGTGTCTGCTTAACCTTTTTGATTGAAATTTAGAATTCGCTACATGATCAGGTAGAAGAATAAATTAGATTCACAAATTCTGTATACATTATGTAGTAAGTCAACATCCCTTACTTTGGTGAAATATGTTTTCTACAGTTCCTGCAGGTATATATTTTTTTTTCATTAAAATCCTAATTAGTGTTATTTAATATCACTGAAAGATCAGGATATGAGTTCCATTAATTTCCTGAAATGGAATATAATTATCAAATCCTGAAATATGCCAATGAGTGTCATCATAATTGCTATTACATCCTTGCATACACCTGTGTGTAAAGCATCCTTTGTTGGGAGGTTTTTCTCATGAACTCAAGAGAATGAGCACAGTGTTTACCCAGGTGTTTCTCATATGCCCACAAAACCGAGCAGCGCTATTACAGATTCTGGACTTTCCTTCTTTCATAAAGTACATTGATCAGTTGTGGAGCTGTAGCATCTGCTATGAAACAATTGGAGTTTTGGGCCAGGGTTGGATTTGAATCCGCCAACTCCGGCACATGGGTCCAGCAAACCAACTCCTTTGAGCCACAGGTGCAACCCCATTTTTAAATTATTTAATTACTACATTTCCTCTCTTACTTTTGTCTCTTTTCTATTGAAGCAGATTGTTTTTCCCCTTCTTAAATTTTTTCTTTATTAACATACATCGAAATGTACTGCTTCATCTTTTTTAATTTTTTTATTTTTTGTAGAGACAGAGTCTCACTTTATTGCCCTCGGTAGAGTGCTGTGGCATCACACAGCTCACAGCAACCTCCAACTCCTGGGCCTTAGCAATTCTCTTACCTCAGCCTCCCAACTAGCTGGGACTACAGGCACCTGCCACAACACTGGGCCATTTTTCTGTTTTGCAGTTCGGCCGAGGCCAGGTGCGGACCTGCCACCCTCAGTATATGGGGCTGGTGTCCTACTCAATGAGCCACAAGCCTCGCCCCTGCTTTCATCTAAAATTTTGGTAACCCATGCATTTCCCTACTAAAACCTATATAATTCATAGTCTATTTTTTTTTTTTTTTGGATTAAAAGTAAAAGTTAAAAAACAAAAGTGTAGTTCTCTCCCCAATGAAAGAAACCATGATCATATTTTTGGGGGCCGATAGAACCTGAGTTGTTAGAGTATAGTTTTTCATAAATGTCTTTTCTTATCACAGGTAAAGTTGCCCATTTTTAGATGAAGCAGTCCTATACACAGCTGTATTATCATGATTTCTGATTTTTCTCTGGCACTTATTTTTAGATGGCCTGATATATGAAATGCGGAATTTTAATTTCCAAAGACTTCTTGTCTGGACTTAGTTTTACTGTTTCATAATCTGCCATGGAAATTCATGACAGTTTACATAATTGCCCAGTAGAGAGGGTACTGGTAAACTTTCAACAAGGTTCCTGACTTCTGAAAAACAAGAAGTTTAACAACCTGAGAAGATTGCAGAGCAGGATATTATAAGGTTCTCCTGTAGCTTCTGACAAAACTATCTAAAGTATAGAACACCCCAAATATTTTTATATACGATTCTGTTCTCCATCTCAGTACAGAGTGGAACAAGCAGCCCTGTACAGAGGAGGAGCTCTGGATAGCAAGTACAGAGTCATCTCCGCTTACAACAATTTACATTTTTCACACAATTTTCAGGTTATACGTGTGTGGGGGGATATAGTTGATTATAATAGTCTTTAATTTCTCTTTTCTGGAAAACAGTAGTTTCCAAATTCAGTTCTCCAATTGTATCATCATCACATATTTCAGATTCTTGAATGTTACTTTGTAATTTTTCTTACTGAACTGTCACCACTGAATATTACTCCTTTGTTTTCATGCATTCAGGTTGTTGCAAAAATACCATATATTAAGTATCTCAGAAACAACAGATATTTATTTATTTCTATCTGGAGGCTGTAAAGTCCTGCATCAAGGCACAAACTGGTGTAGAGTCCGCTGAGGGTCCATTACCTGTTGTGTGCATAGCCCCTCTCCCTGTCACCTCGCTTGATGAATGGGCCAAGGCTCTCTGGTGCCTCCTTTACAACAACATGAGCTAATCACTTCCCAATAGCTCTTGTCTCCTAATGCCATCACCTTGGGGGTTACAATTTCAACATACTAATTTCGGAGACATGAACATTCAAACTACAGTATCCTTTATTCCTTAAACAGCCTAACAAAGAAAAATCATAACTTTAATCTAATGGAAATATTTACAGAGATAAAGCAAGAGTAGCATTTTAAATTTATGTTATTTGATATTTGAAATCCTTGGTGAGCTAAACTTACAGAAAAATCATAGTATCAGGTGGTAGGAAGCAAAAACCTTTATCATAAAAAGAATTCAACACCAAGTATCTAAAACTATTTTAGCAAGTAAATATCAGTTTCAATATTGCAAACTATCCAGATGTGAAAAAATGATTTATTTGCAGATATAGTTTGAATGAAGTCTTCCATTAACAAACTGGCTTTCCTAAAATCCAGAATTACACCAGAATGCTTCTTGATAACCCCTATGTTCTCTTCTCCCTTTTCTTCAATTATTGCTCTAAAAACTTCCTTCCTATGCATTGGCACAAGGATTCCAAAAGGAAAATGGAAAAGGAATAATGGGTATTGAAACACACACAAATTAAAATGTAAAGTAATGAGGTCTACTTTCCTGAGGTCATGCTCTGGAACTTTTTATAGCAAACTAGTACTTAATAAATTTTAAAAAGCGTGAAAGCCAACACTGATAAATTAAGTCAGCTCAGTTTATCATCACCATTATTATCATGTTCAACCTCCTGCACTTGGCTCATATTTTATTCCTATGTTCTTTAGTCACCTGAATCATATTAATTTTCTGACAACTGAATAAAAAATAATCCAGCCCTTGATATATTGTTTTTCTGTTTGTTTTTAAAAATTGATGAAAATTAATTGAAGACACAAACATAAAAATACCCCCATACTCATGAGGTGGGAGAATCAATATTGTTAAAATGTTCATATTGTCCAAAGTGCTGTACAGGTTCAATGCAACTGCCATGAAAATAAAGTCGTTTTTCACAGAATTAGGGGGAAAAAACAATTCTAAATTTCATATAGTTTTTAAAAAAGAGTCTGTACAGCCAAAACAATCTAAAAAGAACAAACCTAAAGGCATCACATTAGCTGACTTTAAATAATGCTACAAGGTCAGAGATGCATGGTACGAACATCAAGTAGGCACACAGGTCAGTGGAACAGAATGGAGAACACAGAAATAAACCACGCACCTACAACCAACAGGGATTTGGGAAAGCAGACAAGGATATGTCCTGAGGAAGGAGGTCCTGTGCAATAAAAGGTACTGAGACAAATGGCCACGTGCAGAGGAATAAAACTGGATCCCAATCTATCACCATCTTCAAAAATGTCACGAGATGGGTTAATAACTTAAATTTAAGAGCTAGAACCACAAAAATTCTACAATAAAACTGAGGAAAAACTGTTCTTTCCCTTGTTCTAAGCAAAGAATTTATGACTAAGACTCCAAACGGAAAAACAATGAAAATAAATAAATGGGACCTGATTCAAGTAGTCGGTTTCTGTGCAGCAAAAGAAACAGCAGAGTAATTAAACTATTTAGAGAATGGGACAAAATAGTCACAAAGCATCCTTTTGAAAAAAGCCTAATATCCAAAATCTACATGGATGTCAAACCAATCAATAAGGAATAAACAAATAACTCCATTTAAAATGGGCAAAACACATGAACAGACACTTTTGATATTTTTCAAAAGAGGATATACAAATGATCAACAAATACAATAAAAATGATCAACATCATTAGTCATTCAAGAAATAAAATTAAAACCACAGTGAGATGCAATCCTATCCCTGTCATAACGGCCCTTATTAAAAAGTCAAAACAATAGATGTTGGCAGAGATCCAAAGAAAAGGGACCACTTCGACACTGGGAAGCATATAAGCTTGATGGGAATGTGAATTTATAACTACCGTTGAAAACAGTGCAGAAATTCCTCACACAAAGAAAAAGTAGCAGACCTGAGATGTGATCTAGCAAGAAATCTTTATATCAAGAAGACACTTGCATTCATAAGGTTTATTACAGTACAGTAAACAACCATAAAGATATGAATCAGCATAAGTGTCCACCAACTGATGAGTGGATAAATAAAGGTGCATAGAGAGAAGAGAGAGAGACACACACACACTCACAGACACAGACACACACAGACACAAACATAGACACAGACACACAGACTCACATAGACACACACAAATACACAGACAAACACGCACACACACACACACAGGGAACACCACTAAGCCATAGAAAGGAATGAAATTATGTCTTTTGCAGCAGCCTGGATGGAACTGGAGGCCACTTTCCTTACTGAAGTAGCTCAGAAATGGTAAAGTCAAATACTGAATATTCTCTCTGTTCAGTGGAAGCCAAATGATGGTTCTGCATGGCTGTCCAGAGCGGTAGAACGGACTCTGGAACACCAGAAAAGTGTGTGTGGGAGGAGGTGTGGATGGAAAAACTACTTATTGGGCAGAATGTATGCTGTTTGGGTGACGGGTCCCCTGAAGTCCTGACTTCCCCACTAGACAATTCATCCATGCAGCAAAATACCACTTGCACCCCCAAAATCTAAATAAATAGGTAATTAAATAAATAATAAGAAACAAGTGTAAGTATGTTAAATTAGAGATGAACTCTGCAAACTCTGACACAAAAATGAGATTGTGATGAGGAGGGTGAGGAAGTAATCGGTGAACTTCGATTACCAGGCAAGTGACTGTCAGAGGCAGCAAAAGTGAATCCACCAGAGATTTGGACAGGCAGAATTAAACACTCTTCCACGATGTTCCTGAGGAAGCCCGAGTGGGGACGGATGTGCAAGTTCTTTAACCGTCATTGTTGGACAGTGTGTTATTAATTACATGGCATTTCTTGCTTGCCTCTTCCGTGGATAAATTGGGTTCCAGCTGCCAGAAGAAGCCTTCAGGCAAAGGGACGCAGCTGCACCAGGTGGAATTTCAGATAATGTGCTGAAAAATCAGAAGGTCCAAAAGGATAGGCACAAGGCACTGAGAGTATGTGATTAATACAGACGAGTTATCATTTCAATATACTTCAAAATTTCTAGGAAAATATACTGAAGGTGATTTCTAATTTCCTGATTATTTTCAAGATATATAGATAATTGTATTGCATTCAGGAAGAGCATCGATCATTAGAAACAAAATCTGTGTCCCAGGTCCATGTTAACTACATACGAAAAGTTACTTCTGTCACCTCTCTCTTCAGGGATGGTGGCTGCCCTGTCTTGCTCATCATAACGATAAAAAAAATGTGTACAGGAACTTTTATAAACCGAATGCAAGTAAAAAACAATTAAAAAATTATTTCTATTAAGAAAATTGAAAAAGAGCAAGAGAAATTATACGTGACTTAGTAAACAGCAAATTATTGTGCAATTATTCAACTTAGAGTTTAGGAAGACATAGTGAAGCTAGTGAGAGATGATTGAAATTGTTTTCCAAATTATGCATGATTTTTAAGTAAGATATCAGCTGTATCTTATAAAGTATGATTCAAGGATATGGTGATATCTGGATTTTTTTCTAGATGCAAAGAATCAACAAAGATGGACTCAGCATGTTGCTGAAATTGATTTCTCTAATTTGCATCACAGCACGTGACAGTCAGGATAATTAAGGCAAATGATATTATCATTTATAACTGCTTCTTGTCAGAAACTGTGATATTTTTCCCATTGGGTGGAACATGGGGATAGAGCAATTACACTTACTGTGAGAATTATTCTACTCTTTGGCAGATTTCATTAGACTAACAGTGAGCTTCAAAATGACCAGTAATAAAAATAGGAAGAGATGATTATCTATAAGACTCAATTTAATGATTCTGCACAGCAAAAAAAATAACCACATAGTGAATTAGATTTAAAAAAGAAGCAAAATGTCCTATACATAGTCTATTAAAAAGAACAAAACAAAACAAAAATTTACATTACATTGATTTCAGATTTTTAGAACACCCCACTTTCAATTTAATAATATTATTTTGCTACAAAATTGACACATGTACGTATTAATAACTTAAAAAGTAGAAATCAAGCATATCTTCCCACTTTTGTATACATATAAACTTATATCTCTATATATAGTGCAGTATAGGGTGCAATTGATTAAATACTGAAATTGCTGACTAAGTGTCTGTGCATTTAAAATCTGGTTTGCCACACAAACCATTTATATTGATTTCCACCTTTCATTATATAAGTCCTTGTTCTCCACATTCTCAACAGTATTAATACTTCAAACATTAACGATAGGTAAAAAAACTACAATACAATTTAATATTTCCACTGGTAGCTAATATTAAATATCTAATGTTTAAAGATCCATTTGTATTTCTTGCTTTTGAATATTCTGTTTCCATTTTATTTATTTATCATATTGTTTCACATTTATTTATTTGTGGGAAGCCTTTGAGTACTCACCCACTAGCATAGAGAAGGATTTGTCTTTCTGTGTCCTACACATCTGATCCAGACCCTTGGAGTTCCCCTCTCCACAGATTATCTATCTTAAAAACTTTTAATACTGAGTAATCAGCAGCGGCCTCCAGGGCCCACCTTGTACAGCTGTATCACATTGTGATTAACATCTCATACCTCAGAAGATCACCTGTTGCCTGGTCAATACCTATAAAGATATATATACTGCTTGGTTGTGGGGTTTTTGTTTTGTTTTTGTTTTTAATTTTAACATTTTTTTGGACATTTTTTTCACCATCTTAGTTTAAATAAGATCTTCCATTTTTGCCTTCTTCAACATATAGAATTGTATTTTTGCTACTGTTTTTGTCCCTATTATTTTCCCCCACCCCCAATTCTATCTCATAAGGGTTTCTGTTTGTTTCTTTAAATTTGATTTACAGTATTTTTGTCCTTCCTCTGTACCTGGTGGCAGTGGGGTACTGTGTCTGAGCTGGCTGGCTAAGAGTTGTTGACCCCAAGGGAATCACTCAACCCAGCACCCCCAAAGGTAGGGGGTCTCTAAGGTTGGGCCCTAGTACCCTGCCACACACCTATATTTCTCCTGTTTCTCTCTTTCACTGCTTCTCTTCTTTTTGTTAATATTTCTTTTTACTCACCCCCTCTTCTTTCTTTCTCTCTCTCTTTCTTTCTTTCTTTCTTTTTTTTTTTTTCTTTTTATCTTTCTCTCTTCTTTTAGTTCTTCTTCCCTTCTTGCTCTTTAATCTTTTCATCCTTCTGGTCTTGCACCAGGACTCATTAAAATGTCTGGCCAGTGCCACAGTAACTTAAAGAGCAAAAAGAAGTGAAGGGAAAATTAGGGCAAGGAAACAGATACAAGAAAGCACTCATGAGGAAGAATCAGCAGAAAAATTCTGGTAACATGAAATCCCAGGCCAGAGTAACCCCTT